>VZTM01029269.1:128209-170068 GCA_013400555.1 Jacana jacana | reverse complement strand
AGAGGAGAGGAGAGGAGAGGAGAGGAGAGGAGGAGGAAATATGTTCAGTTTGAAAGGACCTACAATGATCATCTAGTTCAACTGCCTAAACATACATAAAACACAGCTAGGAAAACTTGTTTCCATATTGCAGGCACTAAGAAATGCAATGTATACATTACTACTGTAGCATTATAGCTCGCAGCATGTTGTAGTTTCCCTCCCAATGCAAAAATCTGTGTCCTGAGGGGAAAACAATCATCTTTAGACTAAATTAGATTACAAAACATTTATGCTATC
Organism: Jacana jacana; assembly: GCA_013400555.1. NCBI lineage: Eukaryota > Metazoa > Chordata > Aves > Charadriiformes > Jacanidae > Jacana > Jacana jacana. The sequence continues at coordinate 169,789 of VZTM01029269.1, read as the reverse complement.
AAATAATCTCTGCAAAGATTTCTAGTATTTCTCCTTCCTACAGAAAATTGAGAGAATCACAGCAGGAAAATTATGTAGTTTGGCTGGTTTAGGCTGAACTCTGTGTAACTTGTCAGCAGCTATGTATTATGGACCAGATGGAGTGGTTGAAGATAGGAAAGTAAAGGGAAAGGTTGTCCAGGTGGACTGGAGTTTGCACCACTGCAGAGTTTCAAAAACAGGTTAGACTAACATCAGTCAGAAAGGACAGTGATATTTTTGCTCCTGCCTTGAGCACAGAAAGGAAAGAGAGAAAGTCCTGAGATCCTCTCCAGGCTAATTTATGTGATTGTATGAAACAGCAACAAAGTAATGAAGTAGAAATTTCTGCTTCTGCACCAAGTTAGCACTTTTCATTTTCAGGTATGTCTGCTGTGCAAATTTGCTACCTACCTAAACCACATGCTATAAGCAGAGTAAGTTGAGTTAAAAGGGACAACGTACAGCATCCAGACAGAAAGACCTCCTAAGAGTGTGACATCCAGATGCTCATCTGCAGTGACATAATTCAAACTGGTGATAACAGTAGAAAAACAACTGCAAGGGGAAAAGATGAGGAGGGAGGAAGGGAAGGAAGGAAGGAACCTACCTGATGCACTGAATACTCCATACTTACCATCACAAGTAAGGCTCTGCTCCAACAGCTACTACTTATGACAGTAAAAAGGAANAGAAGGAAGGAAGGAAGGAAGGAAGGAAGGAAGGAAGGAAAGAAGGAAGGAACCTACCTGATGCACTGAATACTCCATACTTACCATCACAAGTAAGGCTCTGCTCCAACAGCTACTACTTATGACAGTAAAAAGGAAGAAGGTGGCTTACTGAAAGGGGAAACTACAACAGCCATTTCTGAAAGGGTAAGAGCAAGAATTGGAGTGGAACGTAAGGGTATGATTCAAAATTTACTGAAAAACACTAAATATACCAGGAGATACTTAAAGCAAATGTGTGCGCAGTTGTGAGGGAAGTGTGTTGTATGGTCCTGGTCCGATTGGTCCAGGAGGGGTTCACAATGATTCTGAGAGTGCTATGAGGTCAGATACTACAGTGTTCTGTAGTGTTCTTAATGCTATGCATTTAAAATTACTATATTACAAGCTTTCCCAGACAAAAACCCGAGATCTTTTATAAGACTCAGCGTTAAAACATTTCCAACACATTCATAGGGAACCACTTTCCTATTAACATAAGCCTGTGAATTAACATGCTTTATATTTTTAGGTCTGTTTTCTGCTCCTCCTTCCTTGTCACCTCTCTTTTTTTCATACAGATGTAACCGTGTCAGTGTTACCGTTGAGCACTAAGGACAAGTTTCCATCCTTAGAAGTCATCTCCCATCAGCTGAGCTGTAATCACTGATCTTACGCGAGCTTTCAGCCTTCCTCATCTGCAACGGAAAACACAAGTATTTAAGTGAGCCCATTTCATCTGGCAATTGAGGCAGTCTAAGAGCACACACATGGTTAATTAGTATGGTTCAGCCAACAGGCAATAACTCATTAAGCTGCAGTAACTCGACTATGTTTGATCATGTGCTTTATGCCCCAAGGCACTTCATAAGTAAAGCAGTAAATTCAACTTATCTACCATCTCAATTTCTCACTCCCTCTCTCTTTTTTTTCTAACCACAGAAAATCGTGGTTAAACCACAGAGGATAATTTCTGGACACAGAATAGTTCACCACCTTCCTCTTTTTGGCAGACTAACTGAGTCTGAAGATTGTTATCATGTCTCCTTTCAGCCTTGCCTTCCCCAGGCTAAATACAAATGTTTTCTCTCTCTTCTAATAGACATTATTCTTTAGGCTCTCTGCAGCCTTGCTCTCCTCGAGAACGACCACATCTTTCCTGATGTGTAATGCCAGAAACCGGTCCCAGTGATTCAGCTGAAGGGATTATTCCTCCATGCCTACCATGTGGCATCCCTGTCTGTCCAACCCAGCCCGATATTTCTTCCTTCCACAGCTGAGTCATTGCTTCATCAGAACCCCCACCTCCCTCATGGCAGAGCTGCTGGATCCCATCATGTGCCTGTGGAGCTGATTATTTCAACGTAGGTGAAGATTTGAGCTTGTCTTCACTAAATTGCATCCTGTTTATTTCCAGACCATTCCTCTGATTACTGAGATCTCCTGAGCACTAATCCTCTCCTCCCTAGTGTCTCTTGCTCTCAGCTGAAACTCTAACAAAGGGGCTCTCTACTCCTTCTTCCTAATTATTAATGAAAATACTGAATAGTTCTGAACCCAGGCCATATCCTGAGGGAAACAGCTCAATAAATCTTTCCAGTTTGACAGTGTTCACCTGGTAACTGCTCTCTGAGCACTCTCAGTAATTTCATTGAAAACCTTTCCCTTGATTTTCTTGTAAGAACATTGGTTTTTTAAAGGCAGGATATTGTAGCTATAGCTTCTCCCTATTATACAGACAGTAAGAAAACCTGTATTTTTAACAGTAAATGTTAAGATAACATGTAGAAGGGAAACTAACATCCACATGTCAGACCTTACTTCAGTCTGCTTCTGCTTATGGAGGATTAGGATGTGACCAAATGTCACAGTTTTCCTGTTGAAAACCCATTTCAGCATTCACCAAAAGATCTTCTGGTGGTCTCCACTGCAAATAGGATAATGGAAAAAATGGACTTGGGAATAATTTAGTGTAATAGTTCCTAAATCACTTCCCAACTTCTATGAGATTTGGATCAGGCCCATACAAGTCCAAATTAATTTTCCATCTCAATACAGGGATGAGTTTCTGCCAGTGATCTCTGTTCCTCCACAGGGAAAAATGCTGAGCTTCAAACTCAACATCAGAGTGGACTGTTTGTTTTACTACAAGGGGAAAGAAGTCATCTATTTCATTTCCTTGTTCTCTAGTAATTTCGTGATTCGCAAAGCGAAATATAGGAACAGGGTGGGTAACAAATCTGGATATACAGAGAATTTCTTGTGTTTTTCACATCATCCTGGAGAACAGGAGCGTGCAAGAAAGTAAAATAAAATTTAACACCATTTATATTGCCCGGCAATAAAATATTGCTCACTTAAGCAAGAGTCTTTGAACTATTCACTAGAGGAGCCCTTCCCTCTCCATGTCTGTTACAGGCAGCCTAGGGAGATTATGTTCTCAAGTTAGTCGTTTAAATTTAGATACATTGAACAAACATTGCTGGCCCCCCCTCCTCCCCAGAACAAATACTTTGTGATGACATAAGACCATTCTCTTCCTAAAAAAGAATGAGCACTGTAAGAAAAATTTGATGAGAAAAGAAGCATTTCCCTCACTCTTCAGTGTGGTGGTTGGCTTTTTTTGTTCTTCTAGTATCAATTGTGCTTAATAACTGAACGGGAACCAATGCAAATTAAGCAAGGGCATTTCTGATCACTGGCCGAGCGTTTGCATTGTGCTAATGAGAAACTGAACTGTAAAATCAAGTCAAAATATTTTTGCTGTGGTTCCCAGTGGAAGTCAAAGCAAACTTCCTCTTGCTCCGCGGGCGGCTTGGCGCCCCTTTCACTGACTTCGAGTCCTGCCAGAAAAGCCCATTGGGTCTTTCAGGTTCCCACTGGCAGGAAAAGTACCACTCTCATTGCCCCAACATTTGGAAAACAGCGACTGTGCTGAGTCTCAGTGTCCTTCGAGTTTCCATAAATCACTCATAGAAAAGAGCGGGGATTAGTTGGGCAGCACATTGTATAACCAAAAACCGGGCTGAAGGAGGACCTCCAGAGTCGCTATAGAGGGATTTCATCACGAGGAAGGGAGGCTGAGCAAACAGCAAGGATGCCGTGTTACAACAACATCCTGTCCTTGCAAAGAGGAGAATGGCTTTTGAGGGAATGACAGAGCTTTGGATCTCAGCTCCCAGAGGCAAGTTCAGGCAAGTTCAGACTCATTGCTTTTGTGCAATGGAAGGTTTGGGTTTATTATTAGATGGAACTCAAAAGAGCCCTGCCAAGTTTGAAAGTTCATGATGTTTCAAGCAGAGAAAGGAAGTGTCTTACCTCTTGGAGAGTCTAGTCCCTCCATTATGAAACAGGAGTTATTTAGCTTTCATTCCCAACGATGAATGGAAGATGGCTGAAGAATAGTCTGCTGGAACCCAGAGGCAGATCTGCCCTTCAAAGCTCGCAAGTCAGGACACAGCGGTGTTTCTCCTCGCAGTGAAATTCCCGTTTCCCGGGTTTGCTTTTTCTGCTGTGAATGAGATAAACATTGATACAGCACAGAGCAAACAGAGTCCGCTGTGAGGCTCATCAAGGGATTACTGGCTACTCAAACAGAGGAAGACAGGGTGGGAATTAAATTCGTACAGCCTCAAGCCTTGCCCCCTTGCTTACAGCTCTGTCTCACCCTCCCCAAACTCCAGCTTCACCCCAGCTGGGCATTTGCCTCTGTCTGAAGGTTGTCCCAGAGCCTCACTGTTCTCAAGCTGGAGACATCCTCTAGTTTCCAGCATTAATAACAGCCAGTTCAGACTCATTTGCTATTGTGTCAAGCATTTCCCCAGCTTAAATAGCTCATACCCCTCTTTCATTACTTCTGTAGACAGTAACCATAACTCCTGTCAGCCTCAGTTTTGCTAAGGAAAGCAAACCAAAGTGTTTTATTCAACTTTTGTGGGTTAAATTTGGGGTTTTTTTTTCCCCTTAGCCCACTTTTATATCCTTATCTGCACTTGATTTGGATACAATATCTGTCTCTTCAAAGTGAGTAATTGGAGTTGCATAGGTCAGGGCTTGCCAGCGCCTTCATTAGGGCTCATAGTATTTCTTTCCTCTGTACTAGATCCCAGACCTGTTGGGACTGCTTTGCATTTTTTGTAGCTGCCTTGCATCCGTTGTCCATAGTCATCCATATTCAGGTCCAGTGGTTAAGCACAAAATTTCCTTTGTGCACCACTTTGAAGGCACTCCACCTTATCTCACACATATTACCCCACTCCCCAGGCTCATCCAGTTCTTCCCCCTAACTGCCCTGATCCTACTCCGGAGTGACGGTGCATTAAAGCAGAGTTCATCAGTATGCCCCCATTTATCCATACCAAGGACAGTCATGCAGTATTTAAGAACTGCAAACCCAAGACCTGTCTGTAAGGAATATCAAACCTTTCCCCACCTCATTATTCTTACACTAATACCCATCTTCTTTAGTTTCTCTGGTAATTTTTCAGATGTCTTTGTATCAAAACCATCTCTTGAAATTCAGCTCTTTAGATCTACTTAACCTCTTGTGCCTAGAGATTTGATTATCTATCAGCTATATACCCATCCATCAGTTATCTATCAGACTAGGATGACTTGAGCTACTTCTGCTTAACCCAGACTGCATTTCACAGATGGGGGTGTGTGTGTATGTGGGGGTTCTCCAAAAACCATTTAAATTTTAATTTGTCCTTCAAATTTTGCTCTAGGCCTTTTTGAACATCAAATCACAGTGGTCAACTGGCTGGGAATAATTTCCCATTTTCTAAATCTAGGTTTGCACCTCTGACTGGATATGTTTGCAGAAAAGGTAATTATTGTTGGATTAATGGTTTAATCCAATCTGATGAATGAATCTTCAAGGGTCCTGGGACGGAGATGGTCTTGTCTATGTCCTGAGGTTCATTGATGCTGCCTTGTTTTTAACTCATGGAATGACCCCTTGAATTTTCATATCCCGACTCCTAACATCTTCCCTGGTTTTACCCCAAGTATTTTATATCTTCTTACAGGAAACTGAATTACAGTTAAAGAAGACTGAAGAAGTTCATTCCTCCTGTTGCAAATTGGGGTGCTCAGACCATCTCACAGAGCCTGTCTCAAGACCGTGCCATACGTATTGCAAAGATATTTCTCCTTTTGTCTGTATGGGAAGCTCAAACTTAAAATGCCTACCTCTAAACGGAGGTTAGATTGAACAAGACCCAGCTCAAATAGTGCAAGATTTTACATAGGAAAAGCTGTGCCATTGACATCAACCCCCTCTCATCTCAGCTGCAGCTACCCCTCCCTTTTCTAATGATTCCTCCTACAAATTGCAATATATAGAGATTTTTTTTTCTCTGAGGACCCCCCTCCATCTAATGCCTTGGATCCAGGGAGTGACCCTGCTTGGATACTTACTGCTTGGAACATCCTTCCTGGCGTTCATGTACCTGTTGTCCCATAATAGTGTCCTGTCCTGGAGAGCTGAGCAGCAATTGGGTCTCTGCTGGTGTCTCCTTTCCGATGTGTTAATTCTGAGTGATGATGTGGCAGCAGCACTGATGCTACATGCCAGACTGAATGAATGGGAAAGAAATATTTTTGTTATTTTGAAATGCCAGATTGATTCCACATCCAGCTGGCACTACTTATATATCCTCCTTTCCCCTCCACCTCTTCTGTTTTTTTTTTATATACTGCCCTGATTTCACAGGCTGTAATTGTTTCTGCAGCCCCTTCTCAGGCCAGAGCTCTTGAGAGAAAAAGGCACCAAACACAATTTGGGTTTTTTCCTGCACTGACAGCCTGAGCTGCCCATCACTTTCACAATGAATGTGCTAGTGCTGTCATAAGGCATATGCTGTCACTGGGGTTTTCTTCCCACCCCTGTTCTTTAAACGTAGCAGAAGTTCCCTTTTCTTTGTAATGAGAAGCTGAAAAAAACCAACCAGCCAGGACTGGCACCAACACAGGCACCAGATACACCCTTACCTGATAAGAAGTGAGCAAACAGGCTCAGATAAAACTCAAACCTTTGGGAATCAGACACTGGCTATCCTTATTTGGTGCATTAGTCTGATCTGTGTCCAAAACATCATTGATTTTCATTTTATTAGGTAATTATCTTGGCCCTGGCTCCTTCCCTTGGTGTTTCCTGTGAAACGCAGTGGGACCTGCTGCCCATGCCCTGCCGGCCTCCTGCCAATGTCCCCTCACCAGCAGGGGAGGCTGAGGGTGATGGAGAAGTGGTGGGAAAGGGAACTGGGACATTGGACACCAGGCTGGGGGCTCCCAGGTCTCCACCTTCCCACCACGCCACCATGCTGCCTGCACAGTACTTTGGGAGAGTTTATCTCATCTTGCCTTGAATACATTGACTGTTTGAGTCGTAATTACCTCGCTAGGCAAAGTACTCGGTTATCAGATGTCCTTTCTGATGGGTATATTTTTCCAACAGTGTGCACTCATTTGGGCTTCTTATAAGCATCAGTCATTTATTCCTCTTTCTGCTGGCAGTAACCAGCATTAACTGATGTTTTTTTTTCTTCCAACCAAGTGTTATTCACCCAGAAGCTGGTTTCTTCCCCCCGCAATTTATCAGTGGAGGGGGAGGGAAGACTGAATTTGCAACGAATTTAAGCCTTTAAATTAATTTAAACAATGAATTTAAGCCTTTTGCACCTGCATGCTTTTCATTCGAACAAGACATTTCAAAATTTAAAAGCAGAACAAAGGGCTGCAGATGAAAATGCATCTGTGGAGGCAGGTGATTTTGGGTGTGTGGACAAGAGCCTTTAAAATGATCTGCTCTCACATGTTTTCAAAAGGTATTCAACATCCATCCCAAAATTACACAAGCTGAAACTTCAGAAAAAAATAACTAGAGGAAAACAAAATAAGAACATGAACATTAAATATCTCTTCCTCTCCAAATAATTCCTGAGGTTTCAAGCCAATGCTATTAGAGCCCTCAAAACCGAGCATAAATGCCCTAAAATTAATAGGAAATTTTATAACTAACCAATGAAGAGATTTCAAAGCCAAAGTAATCCGATTAAATACTCTGAATCCAGTTGGCATCCTCCCATATCACTCTGTATCTGCTGCAATCTTTTAATAGCAGAAGCCGTGAGGTACAAAAATAATGCTCCATAATGGCGTACAGTTCCCTGAAATACAATTAAACTTTTATTAGTCAAATTATCCCATAAGAATAATCTCTTTTGGATGAATAGAGTCATATTCTTTGGTCTTTCACGCTGTTTAAAAAAAAATAAGAAAAAGGTACAGTAAGAAAACCCCCGAATACAGTGGTTATGAAAACCAGAGTTTCCTTGAGGATGTGAGAAAAGGAAGGGAAATTACCCAGAAAGGCTGTATGGAAATTCACCGCCCTCCTTCTATCCTCTCCTTGGAATCAGATGGAGTGGCTGCTTAAGCAACAACAGGAGCAAAGCTGCAGCGTGCTTGACTTTATTTTTTTTTCTTTTAATTTTTTTTTTTTTTAATTTGATACAAACCAGTGCTGCTCAAAGGGAATGAGCACTCCTACGTGCTGGTGTGCTGGAGCCTCTGACGTGAGAACAGAACTGTTTTCATAGTTAAGGCATGATCTCTACACGTCCCCCAGATTATAACCAGAAGGCTTACACAGAGGCAAGCATACCAAGAGGACATTGCCTGGCTTGTCAAAACCCAGTGCTTGGCACAGCAGAAACCAGACCTTCCTCTGAAAAATGCCAGCCCAGGCACAGCGTTTCCATCAGAGAAGTCAGCTCCCCTTACGCATGTGTGGGAAGGGGCAGAGCTCAGGGGTCTGGGGGGGTTTCAGCTCCACCCAGCCCCCTCCTCTTTCGTGGCTGCATTAGATCTCAAGAAATGGGATTCACCCTGGAACTTGGTGGTTTTACTTATTTTTAGATGCCTCACGCAGTTTCAGCAGCAGCTGAATGCACCTGTCATGGCTAGAGTCTCACAGACCCTTTCACGGTGTCATCGCAGCGATCTTCAGAGAAAAATATATAGGAATAAACACACCATGTCATAAAATCAAATTTAAAAAAATAAATAAATAAGAGTGCTTAGGCTCGGCGTGGGAAAACATAGGGAATGAAAAGCCAAAACACACTGTGTATCTGTGAGTGCTGTGAAAAGAGCAACGTGCTCATTGGAGGTGAGGAGGGATTTACTCATCTGGAGCTTTTCCTGTACTTCCGATCATGCTTAAGGCCCCGAAATGCATTCCTAGGTCAGCAATAAGGGAAACAGTGAAAGTGGTACCTATGGGAGGACTACTATTATTCCAGAACGAGCTGTTGGGGTTAAGAGCCCCTCAGTGCACCACAGATGTGCTGGAGACAGCCATGAGATTCCTTCTTGCCTACACAACCCAAAAAAATGCATGGGTCCCCCATTTACAATACGTATTCAGACACTTGGGGTTTTTCAGTCTCAAGTCCCAGACTTACCCTCCTTTTTCACAGACAACTGCAGTCCCTTAGAATTAGCATCATAGAATCATGGAATGGTTAGAGTTGGAAGAGACCTTAAAAATCATCAAGTTCCAACCCCCCTGCACTGGGCAGGAGAGCCTTCCACTAGAGCAGGTTGCTCGAAGCCCTATCCAACCTGGCCTTGAGTGCTTTGAACACATGAATACATGACAACTGTGTGCAAGGTGGGTGAGCAAAGGTCTGAACCTGAACACAGAACTGTGGGACTGGGCACCCAAGCCCTGATTAGACCGAACAAAAGTCTTCAATTGCTGCCTAGTCCCTGAAACACCCAAATACACTCTCTTTGACTTCCAAGGAGCCTGGTACCCCCTCTTGAACGTGATTCCGAGGACCCTCTTAGCAAGCAAGTCAGAGTTTAGTTTCACCTGAGGGGGAGGAAATTTCAGCTTTGCCACCAGCTTCCAGAGCTGCTCAAGCATTTCCTATTCAGCACTCCTATTCTACCTGAAAAATACTTAACGGCATATTTCCACATGGATAGGAAAGATAATTGTTTTAATTAAATAGCAAAGACCCCATTATTTTGCAATGCAGAGAAAATTTAAAATACCCGGAATCTAAAGCACATCTTGGCCCATAGAACTGCTGGCAGAGGTTGGGTTGGCTCCATGGGCTTCAGGACTTCAGGATTAACTCTGCTAGCTCCTGTTGCTCATGGTTAACTCCCATGAACCCTCCTGGAACAAATCACAATTTTATAAGTGTTTGGGAGAAAACAAGGAGGTTAATAACAGCCAGCATGCATCAAACCAACCTAATTGTATTGAGTTATGTCAGACAAATCTAAATTTGTTTTCATGACAAGAAAGTGGGAGAAACAGTAAATGCTACATATCTTGACTTTTCAAAGCTGGGAAAGTATGGTATAGATTAAATTATTCGAGGTGGTTGCATGCATGGCTGGAAAGTCATAGCTGGAGAGTAGTTCTCAGTGCCGTAGTCTCCTCACAGTCAGACTGAAAGGACATTCAGACAGCAGCCTGTGTGCTCTGTCTCAAGTCTGATGGCACTCCATGTTTTCAGTAACAACCTGGGAAAACAGAAAGGAAGGGATATTTGCTATTGATGTGGGGCTGGAAAAGGTTGCACAAAAGGTAGTGCATAGATTCAGAATTACTGAAAAAAAATACGTGAAGAAATCCCCTGCAAAACAGTGTGACTCAGTTTTGACTAGTCAAATACACAGTTCTGCATTGCATGGCAAAAAACAACTTCACAGAATCACACCAGGGAATTACCAGGCCAGGAAAAGTTTTGGGGAAGTGGGCTACAGGCTGAACATAACTCTCAATGATATCTTGCTGCTGTAAAAAAGGTACTAGATATGTTACCACAAGTGTCGCAATGTGAAAACACAATAATTCCTCTCTGCTCTGCTTGGTGATCTTCTCTCAAAGCCCTCAGTGGGACTGAACTGTGTGATCTGGACAGCAGTACTTCAAACCCGAGCTGTATGATGGATGGACAAAACAGAGAGAGGTCAGAGGAGGGCATCCAGGCTTAGAACAAAATTATTAATTGGTAAAAATTATAAGTTAGACATTAGGGCACGGAAGGCTTTCTAATACTGAAGAATAAGGAAGCACTGGAGAAGACTGTCTGAGAAAGCTCCTGTTTCTCCTTCACTGAAGGTCTCCACCATTGACAGGTGGGCAGGCATCTGTCAGGAATCATGTTTCCCTTGTACAGAGTATGGACCAGAGACTCTCATCCTGCAGAGCAGGGGCATGCCCTGGGACAGGCAGCATTTCAGAGAGACCAGGGCTTGAAGCCAGACTCCTGGCTGGAGGGGACTAAGATGCGAGCCTTAATAATGTGGTGGAGGTGCTCCGTGCTGAACTTTGGATCAGCATGTAGGTTGCTGCAGCTACATGCTTGATACATAGCAGGTGGACCACCTCCGAAAGGTAGTGTAGCTAATATCAGTGGAGAAAAGGGGTTGTTAGCAGGAGAAAGAAAAGCTATAGGTAATCTCTGGGGAAGCAGACAATTCATTTACATCCCCTGGAATGTAAAGTTGGGGAGGATTGCAATGTACAATTGCAATGTGCAATGTACAACTCTATCAACAATAAGCCTGGAGGCTTTGCTATCCAGGAAAGCTCCAAGTTTAAGTTTCTGGATGTATTTAGGCCTTCCAGATCTGAAGTAAGCTGTCTCTATTTCACACTTGAAGAAGGATTCTCATGGAAAAGCTGGCTGCTCATGACATGCTGGATCGAGAACTGGCTAGAAGAACATTTCCAAAGAGTGGTGCTCAATGGAGTTAAATCCAGCTGACGGCCGGTCACAAGTGGTGTTCCTCAGGGCTCAGTACTGGGGCCATTCCTGTTTAATATCTTTATTGATGATATTGACAAGGATATAGAGAGCACCATCAGTAAGTTGCAGATGACACTAAGTTAGGTGAGCTGTTGATCTGGATGAGGGCAGGAAAGCTCTGCAGAGGGACTTGGATAGATTGGATCAATGGGCCGATGTTAATGTCATGAGCTTCAACAAGGCCNGTGCTGATCTCTCTCATGGGCAATTAGCATTAGAACAATAGGGAATGGCTTCAAGCTGCAGCAGGGTAGGTTTAGGCTGAACATTAGGAAAAAATTCTTCACAGAAAGAGTGGTCAGGCACTGGAATGGGCTGCCCAGGGAGGTGGTGGAGTCACTCTTCCTGACAGTGTTTAAGAGTAGATTAGATGTGATGTTGAGGGATCTGGTGTAGGGGAGAACTTTGTAGAGTAGGGCTTATGGTTGGACTTGATGATCCCAAGGGTCAAAATGATGATATGATTCTATGATTCCATGATTTTTGAGCCTGAGTTCTTAATTTTTTTTTAATTTTTTTTTTTTGCAAATAAACCAGTTTGTCTTACAGAGGGTGCTGTCTGTGTCTGAAGGATCACCCTACCATCTTGTCTTTGAAAAGAGAAGTTTCTGGTTTATGCAATAATGTAGGGAATTATGGAAAATGGGCTGGAAGTGTCCTTTTGTCCATGGAAAGTTTAAAAATATTTATTCTTTTTTTGTGAATACTCCTCTCAAATGGTCTTAAAAATCTGCAGCAATGGATCCTGCACATTTCCTAGTTTGGATGCTTCATTATACTGTCTTCCAGACAGCATTTCCTAACACCTAACTCCTGTTTCCACTGATGTAGTTTAAGGCCGTTACATGCTTTACACAAAACACACTGTGTACATACTTAATACACTGTTGATTATTTCTTTTTCCTTTTTTTTTTTTTTTTATTTATGCAAAATCATAATGACACTGTCTTTACCAACTTGATTGCTCCTAAATTTAGTACTCCCTTTCATCCGTTTCCATAAGCATCTTTAAGGGCATTGTGTAGCCAGGTCACCAGCAGGCTGTGAGGCCTCATAAAGTTAAATATATAGTGAGCAATTTCACCTCTTCATTGTCAGACAAAAATGAAAGCCAAAGCAGACTCCTATTGCACATACCAGCCATAGCAGAGAGAGCTGTCATCTCGGGCTTCATGCTCAACTGATTGAAATGCTGATTGAGGCACTTACTATATATATATATATATATTGTTGCTAAGGTTAAGAGCTCAAGGTGTTGGGGGGCGGGTACAAAACAACAGGAAGTTTCTAAAGGAGGGAAAATATTTATTGTCCTCTAAAAATACAAAACAACCCTCCCTCCAAACCCACCCCTCCAAAAAGAAAACAAACAAACAGACAAAACCCACTCAACCCAGAAACAAGCCATGAGTAAGGCGTATTTTGGGTGTCCTGTATCCTCCACCACCTGGTGCTCTCAGGGAACTATTGACTGTCAAGGACTTTGAGAAGTGACATGAACAGCAGCAGGGACAGCCTTGTTTTTGTTCTCCCCATCCATTCATGTGCACTGTCTGTGTTATGGCTCAGGGGCTTATGCCAGGGCAGCCAGTGGACAACCAGACAAGGAACATCAAGCAGTAGCTCCAATTTTAAGTGTTGCCTTTTGAAAGTCACTGCTCAGGAAGAACATCATCCTGGAAGCTTGGAGCCCGGCTGGTTTGTTTACAAGCCAAATGCACCAAGAGTTTGGTGATGCCAAACGTGACAGTGCAGAGCAGGGTTGAAGTGCCCAGGCAGGGAAAGAGCAATGAGTTATGTTTCTCCAGCCCAGCTACAGACTGTTTGGGCAGGGGTTCTTGCCATGAGAATGTTTTAACCCTGCAGCTAATGGCTGCATTTCACAACTGCTCAGCACCTGGCAAGATATGCCGATCAGTGAAGATGGGATTGGCCATATGTCTTGACTGGGGATGGTCCCCTGCAGCTCTCTCTGTGTTCAGACAACATGGTCCTTGTTTCACAGCTATCCATCTCCATCCCTCCTGTTAGGAAAAGGTGTTTGATGCCCAGATTTCAGATCAGGTCCGTCTCACCCCCAAACAGTTCATGGATGGCAGCTCACATGAGGTGGTGGTGGCCAGGCACAGCTCTTGCCCTTGCAGGGAGCCCTGGTGAGACCCTCTCAAAATAATGTGCACCATTGTGATATTTTCAATTCAAGCTGCAACAGGCACAGGGAACAGAGATGGACAGAGACGTGGGTTTTAAACTTCTTTAACAAACACATAATAAAAGCTGCAAAGACACCCACATGGCTGCATCCAGATGTATTTTTCATCTCAAAGAACAAGTTTGAGCTGGCTCCAGTTTGGAAGGTGAAAACCATGTGGTAGCTAGTTAAACAGCACATGCCAATTAATAATTAACCCCAGCTATTAGGACTTGAAGCTCTTATCCAGGTGATACCAGGAAGGAGTGAAAGGCAGACATGCAAGCCATGCCTGCTACACTGGGACCCACAAATGATGTTTTGCGTAGGTCAGAGGTGGAAATGATTTACAACTGTTTCAAGCTGGAACACCACACAAAGCCTGGAGGGAGTGGCAAACCTTGCTAGCTACCATCATTCATCCTTCCTGTCTCTTGCCTTACTCTCTAATTTTAAAAGTCCATTTCTTTTAAAAGCCATCATTATGTTTTCAATCTTCAAACCTTTCAGTTTCTCTGAAGAAACAAATGAGGAAAAAAAAAACTAAAACTTTTCAGGGCTCAGGAGGAAATAATGGTTTGGTTTGATCATTTCCTTCTAGCAGATGAGTTGGCAAAGGTTTTCCAAGAACTGACCCAAATCTGCATTTGTGTTGTGTTCAGCAGTATTGCCAGGGAATTTACACACCTGTCACCTAATTGCTGCTTCCTTTGTAAAACAGAAGTGACAAACCAAAGTAATTTGCTTTTATTGTAATTTTTTTTTCTTCCTAACTAAGTCCTTGACACCCCTTTGAAAAGAAATAGCAGATTTCCTCTGCACTTTGGGGTTCAGCACAGGCTGCAATCTTCACAGGTTTTCTTCAAGTCATCATGGTACCAGACATCGCAATGTATTATTAAAATCCAATTTAAACTTCCTACTCTCAGGTGCCAGACGGTCAAACTATGTTTGCAGTCATGGAGTAGAGCTAGGATGGGCTTGTCACATGCCTCTGCTGTTGTCACATCTATCTAAATAGAAATTTCTAAAGTCACTTTGGTTTTAAGTAGCTGGAAGACTGTTGGTCGTTTCAGTCCTAGCACGTCTAAGTGCTTTATGGATCTCCATCATGACATGCAAACATTCCTGAGACTGTAGAGATCCTGCTTAATTCTTACAAAACTGGGGTCATCCTTAGCCAAACAGTAGAAATACAACTGGGGCTGTACCTTAATATCTGTCTCCTGTTCCTCCTCCCTTGTCACAAAGCCATGAAAAAACAAACATAGAAGAAACGTGCACAAAGAGGCTACATTCCCAAAGCCTGACCAGACTTTTCACCTTGGAGACCAAGCATGAGGTTGGGAGTAGCTTGCTAAAGAATACAAAGAGAGAGAAATCAAGGGGAGAAATTTCTTATATATCCAGACTCAAGAAGATTTCTGTCAGGAAAGTTTAATTATGTTTTTCATCCATATGCCTTTCTTTCTAGTATTTTCTATGCTCCATTACATTCCCCATTGCTGTGTAATCTAGGATTTTAAAAGACAGAACAACTTTTGAGTTGGCAAGGTAACAAGGACTAGAAAATTATACAGGACGTGGCTTGGATGGAATTTAGCCCAATGACACCATGTCTGTGTTACAACCTCTTGCAAAAAAAAAATAAGAGGCCTCCAGATCAACTATAGAACAGGGCATCCTGTCCAAAGAATTGTCCCATAGTTGTTCCTGGGAGAAATGGAATGGGGAAGACAGCTGCAATGTGACTACAAGGGAGGTGGGCATATACCTACCTACAGTCCCATGGGCTAGAGCTCCTCCACTGTGGTCAACTTCTCCTCCATGGAAGGATGTGCTGCCACTGTGGGCTCAGAAATAGCACCCTAGTGCTTCACCACTGAAGGTTGTCCGCATCTTCCCCAAAGAAAGGACTGAAGAAAACCCACTCCATGAGAATGTCTCATGTATCCTCCTGCAGGCTTTCTCTGCGTTTCCTGTAGAAAAGCAAAAACCAAGCTGGTTTCTCATTCATACTAAGAAGAAAGGTGGGAGGAAGGAATAGGGAGAACCCCAATCATTAAACAGGTCATTGTACAGGGATCGGAAAGCTCTCAAACTTTTTGGAGGAATAATCTGCCCCCCTCACAGCTAGCTCAATGTGTTCAGTAGCATGGCAACATCACCAGCCATGCTTCTTGAAGCTAATACATGTGAGGAGATTAACGGCAAGCAAGCAGGCCCGTTATTGTTAACAGGCTCATTGAAATGCAAGGAGAGCTCATGCTTCCATCACATTGAAATACGCCTTCTCCATTTCGAGCTTCTCTCCCCACTGCTGGTGTGGGTGCCCTGCCTGCATGGCATGGAGAAGTCCCCCCTTTCCATGACGGTTGTCACCAGCTGTATGCCTCTGACAGCAATGTGCCTGGGAGGTGTTGGAGAGTGATGTGAGACAGTGGGACAATGACAGGGAAGACCCCAACGCAGCACAAAGTTGGGGCAGGAAACCAAGAGCAGGCAGGGGGCTGTGTAGCTGGGGGCAGGTGGAAAAACAGGATGCAATTCCCAGCAAGGCTTCCTGGCAGAGGCTGAGCTAGAGGGGATTTCTCTCCTCCTCCTCCCCACAGGCCCCCACAATAAGTTAAACACAGCATCAGATGTTTCTATTTTAAGAGGAACCAGGGAGGCTGGCAACTACAAAATGCAAAGGAGGGGAGGGCAGAAGTTGTCTAGCAAAATTAGCAACACATTTCCCTCCCTGCCTCCCAGGGAGCGTGGCCCCTTCCAGCAAGCCGGGGTCTGCACAGCATAAATTATTGCTGTCTAAATTTGAGCCTGTGCTGTTGTTTCTGCCAAGTGTTTACTCTTGAATGCCATATTTTTTCAGGCGCAGATGACACCGGGTGACACGTGCCATCGCAGTACGTGTCCTTGAAAAATATGCGCTGCGGAATTGCACTGACGTTCTCCAGGACGTGCCGCTCGCGTGCGCAGGGAAAGCCGTCAGAAGGTCTTGATCAAGAGGTTTCTCGCCCTTCCCACCACGGCAAAGCTGGACTGTGGGCTGGGGAACCTTTCCGCTGCCAAATGTCACAGATCGTCACCGAATCATGTGTGCGTTTGGCTGCTACAGATAAGACCTCTGGGCACCTTCTCCCTCAGATATCTCTGTGCTGCTGCCTGCCCTGTGAATGAGACCTGTCTTCTCGCTGTGGTGTGTAAAGCCACAACTTTGTTGTCTATCACAGGTCCCTTAGCATCCAGAAGATGCTTCAGGCGTGCCTCTTGCAGCGTAGTGGTCATGCACCACTAGCAATTGCCTTAAGGGCAAAAGAGAGATGCTGGATAAATATTTGACAGCTATTTTCCTTCTCCCAAACTCTCGCTCCTGGCCACCCCTTTTGGCCACATGTCACCTGCCCGCACTGCGACCAGAGCTCTTTGAAATGATTGGAGGATCCCTTTTCTGTCATACTCAGATTGCTGAAGACCCAGATCCATGCAACGTGATCAACAAACCCAATCACTAGGATACTGTGCAGGTCTATTTGGGTTGTGACTTCTATGGCTGGGGATGCAGCAGCTGC
Source organism: Jacana jacana (assembly GCA_013400555.1). Classification (NCBI taxonomy): domain Eukaryota; kingdom Metazoa; phylum Chordata; class Aves; order Charadriiformes; family Jacanidae; genus Jacana; species Jacana jacana. Next base: position 152,456 of record VZTM01029269.1, on the reverse strand, counting down.
ATTCTGTATTCACAAAAAGGATCTCTGGGCTGGCAAGCTCACCTGCCTCCTAATGGGCTTTGGCCTTTACCCACTCATAACTTTCTGACCAATTTAAAGCACACAGATTAAAATAAGCCATACATTTAACCAGAAGGCTTTGTACTCCCAAGTATGGAAAAATGTTTTAAGCTACTGTCTTAAGCCACGGCATGTCAAGGTTAGAAATGTTTTTGTTTCATTGCTCTGACACCATATGGCCAAAGTCAACAAGAGGCTGATGTGAGTGTTTGATGTATGGCAGCCCAGCACGATCTCATCTTTGGGAGGTCACAGAATTAGTGCATAAACCAGTCAGATGTGATTAACATAAGGCAGTATCTCTGTACAGAGATGCACAGGTCTGTCACTGTGACTACTGATGGAATGCCAAAGTTGGATGAAGGTTAGACAGGGCATCATGACTGTCCAGTCAGTTAAAACCTGTGACATCCTGTCCTGTGTGGTGATACCGGTAGAGCAAAGCCCCTCTATGGGACTCCTCCTATATGTCCCAAAATACCTCTTGTGGCCATCAGCATTTTTGTGCTTTGGAGCTCAGGTTCACCCCGCAAACCTCTCTGCTCCAGCAGCACAGCAGCAAATGGAGGAGGACATCTGTGCTGGGGAATTGGTTTCTGCCGTCTTCTGCTATTTTTATGCAGTGGCTGTGAAAGCTTCCAAAATGAGAGGCATCACCACAATTAAACTGAATGCATTTAATAGCAAACTATATGGCAAATTGCAGAGCGAAGCCACTTCATATTTCCATGGGGCTTCCTAGAAAAATAGCTCCAATTAATGAGGCACATTGTAAGCTTGTTTATATTCAGTCGACTCTGTTCAAGCAACAAATTATCTGTGCGTGATTATGAGGCCAAATTCACCCTATAATTTTTCATTTAGCCTTATTTTACTGCCTGGTCTGTTCCTCCAGGCTGAGGAACATGGAGCTAAACCTCCCTGTCCTCGCTCCCAAGAGGACTTTACAAAGCCCCACCATCCTATGCACAGCCCCAGCTCCATAGTACTAGCTTCCAGGTTCAGAGTTAGCAGGCAGAGAGCTGGGTCACTCTTCTGGCTTGGTTTGCTGCTCCCTCCACAGAGTAACTAGAAGCTAACCAGAGAGGACATTCTGGAGCCAGCTTGGAGTGGTAAAATTCATTTCACAGGCGTGTGGAAAGCCCCAGACAGAACTGGGGCCTCGGCTTTTTGGAGGGAAAGAGCTCTACCACCTGCCCCATGGTGAGGTGGGGATGTATATCCCCGGTGTGCCCACCCAGGCCATCCAGGTCCCAGCACTGTAATTGAAACCATCCAAGGCTGCAGCACCCTGCCACAGAAAGCAGAAGAGATTGCATTTCATCACTGATCTTGTGGTTTCACTCACAGCTACAAGTAGCGTTCCCAGTACAACAGGCACTGGTGTCTTTTTGTGTGCTCATCATGCAGCAACGTGGGAGGGTCTCTAGGCAAAGCCCTTCCCAGGCTTGAGGATCTGGGGGTAATTCAGGCCTCCTAATGATGTGCCACTTCTCATTTTAGTACAAGCCAAGTCTCTGCCCCAGACACTCATCGCCATGGGCACGCTGGGATTTCTGTGAAAGCTGTGATGGGGCAGGGATGAAGAGAGACCAAATAGCTGTATGTTACAATCCAGAATCAGGACAAATGTCCCCATCCCTTATATAGTGCTTTCACGTGTGCCACGTAAGCAGCACCATCCTCAAAACATCAAACTTCTCTTTTCCCTTCCCTAAACTGTTGGGAGAGGCAGCCCAGAGCAGCACAGCAGCACAGCCCCCCAGCACAGCGCTGACTCCAGGCCCACTTTGGTGTCCAGTCCCAAGCATGGGGACACCAGAGAGATTAATTTCTACAGTAGCCATTGCACAGACTCTGTATATTTATAGTCTCCCACAAATGTCCCAAAGAGGAAAAGATAACAAAAATGCACTGACCAGAAAAGCAAACAGAAAAGAGCAGCTCTCTGTCTGTGTGGTGCCACTTGTTGCTCAGATGCCTTTTATTTTTGGTGCCTGTCCCAGCAGTTTCCAAGAAATCTCCCCCTATCCTGTTTCTATGGGGAGCTATGGCGTTACACTCCAACCCTTCTGGCACGATCATTTGAGGACAGTCAGGCCACAAGGTCAAGCCTGTATTTATAATACGAGAGATGAGCAGGGCCAGGTCACTGGAGCAGGCTGCGCTTTCCTGAAAAATCAGATCCTCCAAAGGTCTCCAGAATGATAATGAATTACCAATACAGTCCTGTGGGGTCAGGTCTGTAGTTCTGTGCCATACAGAAGAGCAGGACAGGGAGATACATGGCCTCCCTGCCACCGGTCACACCACACCCCTTCCCTGAGCTCACCAGCACCTCTCAGCAGGACTCAGCAGGGGATGGGCAAAACTGCCCAGCACTAAATTCAGGTCACATCCTGTGTCTCTGCTGCTTCATCTGCTTTGAATTTCAGTGGAAAGACCCTAATTTTACTATACTGGTAAAAGCGCATCAGATAACATTCACCATTGTTACTTCTACAGGATCAAAGCATAAGTACCTTTTGCTATTTCAGATTTTCCCTTATATTTAAAGTCCTATAGATTATCCATTTCTCCTTGGTAATAAGATCCAAATAAAACAGAGGAAGACATTAGCAACACAAACCTGGGGCAAACTTAGGAGCATTCCTTTGGGCAAAGCTTCACCCAGGTGTCTTTTTTTTTTCTTTTTTTCTTTTAAATAATTAAATAAATACATACATCTTGAAGACATTTTAATGTGTGGAAAAAAAAACACCCCTCATCTTCTTAAGTCCTGCTGGGCCTGTTCACTTCTCACATGTAGCCATAATCCCTTCCAGTGGTAACCACTTGGGATGTCACAAACAAAGGCTTATACCTTCAGGTGAGGCAGAGCTCCTTATGAGCTTACTGCCTGGCTGTTACAGATCCTGTTCTCACGCAGAAATTACAGGCACAGAAGGACATGTGCATTATTTAAGATGAAGCAGCAGGACTGCAGATGGGTGGATCTTCTAGCTCGCTCAGGAAAGCGGGAATACTAGTTATTGTTCTTCCCACGTCGGCGTCCAACGCTGAGGTGGGGGAAAGACGTATGGGGCATTATTTGATCTTTCAGGTACACTTTTAAAACCAGGTTATTCAGCAGGGGAGCAAAAGTTGTTATCGTGATGCGTTTCTTATAGTCAAGTGACCGACGCTGGATTTGGGTTGATGTTTTCACAGGTTGCAGTTGTCAACCCCACAGCCAGGTTATTCCGATTGGGTATTTCTGACCTTGTGCTAAAATTTCAAGAAGGAAGTGCACTTACATTTTTAATGCTCGTCCTGCTGACACACCACCTTTCCCTGTGGCAGAAAGAGGAAGGAATAGTAAAAAAGAAGGTAAGTAATTCCTCTCGGATGAATAAACTCATTGATTTCACATGCACAAGATTTAAAAAAAAAAGAGAAAGTCATCAGTGTATGGTGTTTATTATTTCAGTGTGGGGCAAAGTGTCATTTCTAAAAATACTAACAACCTACCATCGGAAGCCACATAATTTTTACCAGGATAATTGATAAATCAGACCCCCATCTGATGTTTCTCTTCATAGAAAATTACATCCTTGGAGAAGAATACATTATTGCAGAGAAAGTCAAAGTGAGCACTGAAGAGCTGACAGCCCTGGCTGGAGTAAGAGGTTGCTTTTCATGGAAAATGCAATGTTTTACCAGAGCTAAGCTGATTTGTACCATATGGCAATCAAAGGAGCAACATCTATGGAGCTTAATCTTCTCTACAACCCAAAGAGTTGCAAGAAGATTGCCCTTTAACTGCACTTACCATCAACATGTGTAACATATTTAAAAATACAAACTTGAAGGAATTCTCCAGTGATCATGTGTTATCCATCATTTTCCACCCCCAGGAGAAGAAGGATCTGCTGCTCCGACACCAGATGAAGCCATTCCTGGGACTTGTCTTCCAGCATCGCCCGGGCAGAGAGCCCACTGCACCGGCAAGCGCTTGGAGTGGCTGGTCTGCAACTGCTTCCAACAGCCTCGGTCACGGCTCCCCAGTTCCATTTCCTCTTCTCCAAAAGGGAAGCCAGACAGATGTTTAAGAAGCTTTGAAAAAATCTTGTCAAAAATTTAAAAGAAGAAGGAGGCAGTGTGAGAGTGCATGTGTGGCTCCGTTTTGGCCCATCTCCAGCTGGCTGATGGTATGGTGCTGGCTTTTTTCTTTGTTTCCAAGCTGCAAAATAACCATAAAAACAAAAAGACCTAAGTAACATATCAATGGCTTGCTTAATTTCACTTTTGCCATGTATTCTGGTACTGAACTAGTGTGGCCCCAGAGATGTTTCACTGGGCAACTGTAAATGAGGGAGGGGGGGTTGGACTCGAGTGGTTCGACTCGATGATCTGAAAGGTCCGTTCCAACCATGAAGATTCTGTGATTCTGTGAATGGCCCACCAGGCAGTCTCCAACTGTGGGAGAGAGGAGCTGGTATGAGTTTACCAACAGTAAATAACACTCTGCTGTTTCACACATACAGCTTGCAAAAATAAAATAAAAAATAAAATAAAATAAAATAAAATAAAATAAAATAAAATAAAATAAAATAAAATAAAAAATAAAATAAAATAAAATAAAATAAAATAAAATAAAATAAAATAAAATAAAACAAAATATAAAATAAAAATAAAATAAAATAAAATAAAATAAAATAAAATAAAATAAAATAAAATAAAATAAAATAAAATAAAATAAAATAAAATAAAATAAAAAAACAAGAAAGGAGATGTTTCAGTTCAGGGAGAATTAAGTGCTCTCTGAAATCTTCCCTGAGTGCCTGAGAGCATGACAAAATGCAAACAAGCATTTCCAGGAACACCTGAGACGATGGTTACATGCTGCCTTGGATTCCCAAGGAAACTCCTGCTCCTTCTGTGTTGGATGCTGTGCAGTGGCAGAAGAGCAGGATTTGTCCTGCGCCTGCTGACCTCAGGATGGTCATGCCAAAGGCCAGGCCTGCCTTTCAGCAACTCATTTCTTGAGAAAGCAAGGCCCAAGAAAGGCAGTAGGGAATAATTTTTGGTTTGCTTCATTGCTTAGCCGAATTCTGGTTAATATTTAAAAAAATCAATGCTGAATCACTCAAAATTAATGTTGCTATTCAGATCTTCATAAGCCAGCAGAAACATTGCATCTTGCCCTTGACCTGTCACTTTGTAAATTCCCCATAAATTTACAAAACTAAACTAAATTGAATTTAGTTGAGGTCTGAGCTCCATCTCCAGCAGAACACATACAAGCATGCGCACACCCTTTTGGTCTCTGTGTTGCAAAATGCACACACACCATTGTAAGTGACCCAAGAAACCACTAACGTGATTATGGCAGACACTACAAACACATATCTTTTAATGATGCTTTTATTTCTTCAGCTTGCAAATGATCACTTCTCACAGTGCTTTCCCCAAATATTACTCATTTTCTGTAACCAAGCTGCAAGAAATCATCTATTTTCTTTCAGGAGAAATCAGCAAGGGAAGACAGACAAGTTAAATCCTCGCTCTGGTCCTTCTGCAGAGAGGGGTCAGGCTAAAGAAGCAGGATTTGACATAGCCTACTGCCCAGCTATATTTTATGCCCTGTTGGCCTTATTGGTCATGAAATGTCCATGCAAAGCCAAAGGGCCCTCCTAGACACTCTATTTGCTTTGAGTTCTTTATTCTGCAGAAGACTAAATTAAGAGCAATTCCAGATAAACTACCCAGTCTTTTTCCCAAGACATACCACTAGTGTTTTCAGTTTCAGAGTCCACAAGAGCAGCAGGATGCCCTCACTTTTTAATTAGCTGAAGCCAGAGGGAGTGAAGATCTGAGGTCTTGGGCTGTACCGGAGAGACTGAGAGCTGAAGACGTGCGGCAGAGCTGCTGCTGCTCACCATAACCCCCCTTCACCATCAAGTCCTCATCAGTGCGAAAATGAATGTGTTTACTTCCCACCAGTGGGTGAAATCAGAGCCCTCGTGCAATTTCTATTAACAATTACTTGATCGCCCTATTTTTGTGCAGGCCTGATGATTGCAGTGCGGCGCCTCTGTCAGGGGACGAGAGGCTGGAAGGGATCAACCTATTGCTTAAAAACAGAACGCGGCAGCTAGGAGTAGAGGTGCCCTGTTTTGCAGAGCTTTCTTTTATTCACGTGCTAAAGTTGTTTGGTATTAAACGAGCTAGGCTAATAAAAGTGGCAAATTAAATGCTAAGTCAAGCCCGCCTTGGCCCGCTGCTGCAGCTGTTAATCTGATTTTCGAAGCCACCAGCTTGCCGGGCAGTACGAACACAGTTTGCTGGATGCTCTCATGGCTGGTGGTGCAATGTAAGCACAACACTTGGAATACAATCCATCAGTGTCCCCACGCCAGATCCCATAACCTACTTCCTAGGCCCGCTGCCAGTGTTGTGCTATGAGTCACGAAGAGAAACAAACACAAGGAATGTCAAATTAAATAGGACGCAATGCTTTCACAGCATTCAGACGCGGAGCGATTGTGCTGCAGCGTAGAAACCTCCCTGGACTCCTCTTGGACTGCTGCTCATCTTGGTAATAAGAAACATCCCTTTAATTAGTTCCACCTAATGAAATTCATAAGCCAGGGAGTGGGAGTTTTGCTCCTGGGTAGAAACTGAAAACTTCTCTCCACTCGATCTGCCCGTTTTCTGCAGCAGTCATTAGCAAATTTTATCAAATCTCTGCGTTAAACAGTAACAACTATTGTTCACTCAGAACACAAGTCCATTTATGAGCTGCAATACGACACATCTTGGAAATCCCAGACTGAAAGGCACTTTAAAAAAAAAAAGAAGAAAAAATTAGGACTGGCAAGAAAAAAGTAGTTTCAAATTGTCAAGAATACACAATAGAGAAACTTCTACCTGATCTTTCCGGCTGCTGAGATCAGAGAGGTTCATTTACCTTTCTGGATTTGGGCACAATCATTTATGAAATTTATTCCATCTTTCCTTACCGTTAAGGGTCATCCATTACCTCTCCAGATAAAGCTCTAGGTGCTTCATGCTCCTTCCGTCAGGGAGAAGTGAAATAATTCTAGCAAGCCTCAAGATGTGCATTTACTCCTATGGAAATATTGACCCGCGAAGGTCTTTTTAAATCCATTTTGGTTGTGTATGTCTCAAGACAAAGTGATATCCATGGCAACAAACAATTTCACTGCAGAAGAGAGAGCACATCCAGCAAGAGCATGTAATCGCTCTGTTTATCGATGACTAAAAGCCTGAAAGCACAAAGTTTGAGCTCTCAGATGCAGCACCAGCGCTTTGCAGAATATCCGAGCCTTTTATTGGGACACCTGCAAAAGTCCATCATAGAGGACGTCGAGGGGAATCAAAGCCTTGCCTTCTGTTTCCACTGCCAAAGAGATGTGGCTTGCTCTGCAGTTGTGGTTGCCCTTTCAGAAGGCAACTGAGGAGGGCGAATAGGAGGGAGCCAATTCTCAGCTGCATTTGGAGAAAACAAAAGCACAAAACACCACTAAGAAAAGCTGTTAGGACAGGACAGTCAGGATTTTGGTACAAACTGTTTTCAGCACCTACTGGGGCCTCTTGGTGCATTTGCATGTTTTCCTCGAAGTGGCTGCTGACCGATACATTCATCCTGTTATTCCACATCGGGTCCCATAATTACAGAGCCTGATTTACAGGGTTGGTTACAGCTGCTATTATGGGAAGCTACAGCACTAGATGCAGCTGCGGTGATGAGCAGAGAAGGAGGGAGGATCACATGCAGCAGGTCTTGCGTGAACACTTGCCACACTGGCAATCATAGAATCATTTAGGTTGGAAGAGATCCTTGGGGTCATTGAGTCTAACCATCAGCCCTACTCTACAAAGTTCTCCCCTACACCATATCCCTCAACGTCACATCTAATCGACTCTTAAACAGTCAGGAAGAGTGACTCCACCATTTCCCTGGCCAGTTCCAGTGACTGACCACTCTTTCTGTGAAGAATTTTTTCCTAATGTTCAGCCTAAACCTACCCTGCTGCAGCTTGAAGCCATTCCCTATTTTTCTAATGCTAATTGCCCGTGAGAAGAGACCAGCACCAACCTCTTTACAATGTCCTTTCAAGCAGTTGTAGAGAGTGATGAGGTCTCCCCTCAGCCTCCTCTTCTGCAAACTAAACAGTCCCAGCTTCCTCAATCACTCCTTGTAAGNACACTCCCACCTAACTTAGTGTCATCTGCAAACTTACTGATGGTGCTCTCTATATCCTTGTCAACATCATCAATAAAGATATTAAACAGAAATAGCCCCAATACTGACCCCTGAGGAACAAGTTTAACAGAGTTATGTTAACAGATGGAAAGGAGGAAGAAGTTCCAACCTCCCTAGGGTCTTCCTGAGACGCATTTCCACTTATAAAGCCATCTTTGATTTGGGCTGTGAGGTGTAATTTTCTAGTTTAGCACTCAACGGTGAGCTTTTCAGAGCTTTCAGCAATAGCTCAAACCGCATCAGCTCTCAGGACCTGCTACAGAAAGATATTGGTGCAGAGTACATCTTGCTGTGCCCCCACTGGAGCTAAAGGACTGCTTGGCAGGTTCTGTGCATTTTAACCCGGCAGTGTCTTACCCTGACCTGAATCCCCTTCCGCTCCAAACTTGGCTGCCTGCTGGCATTTGCTCTGCTCTCCAAACTCTGCTCCAGTCTCCACTCTGTTGAGATAAAACTCTCCCACTGGCATTCCCCAAGGCCTCCAAGACAATTTCCTGGAGGCCTTGGGAACCCTGTTGGGACCCTCTACCTTCCAAACCAGACCCAGCACTCACTTTTAGCCTCGAAGATCGGCAGAGGGTGGGTATGGGGCTACTAGGCAGACAAATGCTGCTGCAGAGGGAACACAAGAGAGACTCAAGGCTGAATTTGTAAAGCAGTGTTCTGATGCCATGACCTGCCTAAATGCTACACAGCCACTTGCAAATTATGTGATTTATTACATATTACGTCAACACTACCCCATCAGACCTTCTTGCCTAGAGTGGTGCTGACAGAGCACTCAGCAGCTTCATTTCTGAGAACCCATAAATGCAAGAGCTGCAAGGTCATCGCCTTTGCAGGTAAAAGAGGTGACTCTTGTTTTGAAAGCCAAAGCAACTTTATTAGGAATTTGAGGTCAAGGTAGTCAAAGGGGCATACACTGTTCCCCAAAGATGTATCCAAGATGAGGACAACTCCCACAGAAAAGACAAAGTTCAAGAGGTATGTTTTTGGAGTTTGGCTTCTCATGCTGGGGCCTCCTTCCCCAAAGGGGAAGACATCCTTCTGGAGGCCAGAGCTTATTCGTTGAGGACAACAAATTGTTTGCAGATTAATAGTGGATTTAGCACCTCCAGTTGAGATCAGGAGGTGATTTTAGGCAATAGACTGAACTGAGTGAAAATAGGAGAGGTACTGCCTCTCCCACCCAGGCACTCGCAAGTGCTCACAACTCCCCCTCCTGTATCCACCTCACCCCACCACCACCCAACCGAGAAACCCCACCTCCCTTACTGCAGGGGTTTCCATTTCAGCTGCAATAGAGGGTGGCCTCTCTCTCTGCAGCAGCGGTGATATATTACCCACCCAGGTACCAAAGAGGCTCTGCGCATCAGCTTATCTGCCAAGGTCTACTCCCATGACCCTTTGTCCCCGTTAGCCTGCTGAATTTGTGCTCCTTCTCTGATGTATTGCTACATGAAGCTGAAGGCAATGCTGGAGTTTTTCCTGGTGGTGCCATTAAAGCCATTTAAAAAAAAACAAAAAAAAAGGGGGGGGGGGGGGGGGAAGCCCATGAGCAAAAACTGTCTCACTTTTTACCAAGATCAGGTGGTGGGATGCAACCTTGATCTCTCATTTGGAGCACAACAAATATCCGTTGATCAAAACGACTTCAGGTACAGCATTTTTAATACAAATTTGAAAGAGCTATAAGAAAACAGTAGCGCAGTCTCAAGGGGGATGCTGACCTGAATTTAATAAGACCTTCAAGTGATTGGAGCTCAACTACATGGGTCAGAATGAAAATCTTTACTTTAGTGATTCTCAGTGAAAAGACACAACACCAAGCTAGGTTTGTATTATAGTTAATCCTTGTGATGCTTACTGCTGGAGTTACAGATTTCGATGCATATTTAGATACTGTCATTGGCTGCTGGTATAAACAGAATCTTCTTGAGTCCAGAAAATGATGGCTGGTTGCCCATCTGTCTCTTGGGTCTTTTCTCATAAGAAATTGCAGGTATTTATAAGTCAGCAACCTCTCATTTGCTTGTCCTTAATAGGGCAATGCATTTCCAAAGCCATCTATCAGAGCTTGGCTGGCTTTGGAGACTGAACTGTCTCCCTCTCTTCCCTCCCCTCCTCTCCCGTATCACGCCTCCCTTAGTGTTGGCCAGGATCCTGCTGAAGCAAACCAGATTTCAGGCTACTCAGCAGTCCCAGCTCTCAGGGGAGCATGAGATGCAGGCTGGAGAAGCCTTTTCTATCATTACTCCCTGGAGTCTTTAACAGCCAAGAAGTGGTTTTGCTGGATCTCAGCTCCTCTCCGGTTACATCCCCACCACCCATGACCCTGAGCAGAAACCCCAGGCTTATAAAATTAAATGGGCCATTCCCATGGGCCACCCTGGGATTCCATGCTTGGATGAGATCAGGGGAAAGAGCAGGGGCACATCTGCTCCTAGAGGAGCACAGAATAAGCGGAGCACAAATGCCAAATGCAGGCTCCGAGATTCCCTGGCCCCAGTTTTCTCAGAGCTGCAAGTCAAAGCAGGCACGGATGTAGCACAGTAACCTATTGAAAAAGACCTCATTAGCTGACTAGAGAGAAGCCTAGCAGATCATTAAAAATAAAGCTAAATATAGGCACGCATCACAAAAACGGTAATTCTAAAGCTCTGAGCCTAATTCATCAGAGAGCAGAATATCGTAGCACATGGGATGTTCTTCAGATGATGCAACTGCAGCTCTAGTGAGCTGGAAAGCTTTAACCAGGTCTCCCCAGTACCACAGGGAGGAATGCTGTGCCTCTGCTCCGCTGCCAAAAAAACCCAGCCTCCTGCACGCCTGGTTATTTTCCACGCTTAGACGTGCTTGAGCTCACATGGCAACCCAGGGATATGCTACCCTTTCCAGCCTCCTGCAGCTCACTCTCACTGCACTTCCCTTGAGACCAGGGGTGTTGGTGACGATCGGTCATGAGCAAGACTGGTAGCCAGGGACAGCTTTTAAAAAGCTGATACCCCTCACTGGGACAACCTCCTGGTCCAACCCTGTGGAGCCACTGCTGTTGCTCCTGCGTTCAGCACACAGCTGGGCAGTAAGGTCACCCGACTAACAGTGCTGGGTGTCCGGTTCCAAGAAAACCTCTTTCTATTGAGAGATGGGTGTTGCATAGAGGTCTGAGCACAAGGCTTGGAGGCAAGAGCTATGGGCTCTTCATGTCTTATGGGGGCAGGATGAAGCAGACTGATGAGAGAGATACAAAATGCAACCTTCAGTGGTCCCATAAAGTTAAATCAGTTTGCGCGAAGACTTTGAGATCAGAAGTAATCTTCTGGTTCAAACCTCCAACATTATGTGAAACGCAGTCCTTTGATAAGGGCTGGATTACTCTAGGAAACTTCAAAGCCATCAAAGAATTTGTGCTCGGTGACGTTGGGGTGCGGTGCTTTGAGTGAGTTTTCTCTGCTTTTCCTCGTCACCGCGCAACAGTCAATTAAAAAGCGCTGCTCTCTTTGTAGCCTTCACTGCAGTACGAGGTTTATTGTCCTATTTATCACCATTGAACTGCCTTGGGCTGAATTATTTATAGCTCTGGAGAAGATGAATGAAGTGGTAAATTCAAAGTGGGTCACAGGGATGTCGCCTTGGCCTTTGCGACCCAGACATGTCAGAGAGCTGATGTCTTGGCCTCCTTGGTTTAATGGAATGGAGCAGCAGCATCCACACTTGCACCGAAACCTCAAGCTACCCGCACCCAGCCAAGGGTAGGAGGCAGGTACCGGCACCTGGTGTTACCCTCCACAGGTCATCTGCCCCAACCTTTTTATCTGTATCTGTATACTCTGGTATGTCAATTAAGGAGGTCATTGCAGCACTCTCAGCAAGAAACTCCACTACAGAGCAGCATTTCTAGCACGTTGTACGGCACACCAGTATGTCACACTGCTGGGTGAGCCAAAATGCCTCCAAAATTCAGAAAGTGGCCCATCAGTCTGAGATTTTCATGGTTTAGCATAGGACCAAAACAGCTACTTAAGCACAGGATTTTTAAAAGGAAATCCCGTGTGCATTTCCGCCCCTAAATCCCAACTGAATCTCCTAATCCTCCACCGAGAACAGCCTGTGCTCCACGCTGCCTCAAACTTTGACAACGACAATGATTCGGTTGTTTCCAGAAGAAGAGAGTCACTTTTCACATTACTGCTTCTATTACACCACATCTGACTGTGTAGCAGAGGCTCCAGCAAGATGTTTACACCAAAGGCCCCCCAGATACTTTCCATGCCACAAGGTGGGAAGCCCTCTCACAGGTAAAGGGGATGAGGTACATATCTGGCATGGCCCTGGAACCACCAAGATGAGGTTATTAATCTTGTAAAACTTGGAGATCTACATTATTTTCCTAGAATGGTTGGGGTTGGAAGAGACCTTAAAAATCATCAAGTTCCAAACCCCCTGCCATGGGCAGGGATACCTCCCACTAGAGCAGGTTGCTCAAAGCCCCATCCAGCCTGGCCTTGAACACTTCCAGGGATGGGGCAGCCACAACTTCCCTGGGCAACCTGTTCCAGTGCCTCACCACCCTCATAGTGAAAAATTTCTTCCCAATACCTAATCTAAATCTCTCCTTTTCCATTTTGAAGATAGATATTTTACCAATATCTATGCTCAAATATAATGCATATATAAAAGCATGTTTTAAATCCACTTTAAAAATAAATACATACACTGCTCTGTCCACACCGCCCTCATTCCTTGGAAAGCTCAAGGCTTGTTGTTTCTGGTCATCTTGGGGTTTTCTCAGAGGGTGTCACAGGAGCTCAGACACTAGCTACGAGCTCCTGTGCATGGATGGAGATCGAGTGCCAACAGCCACCAGGTTCTCAGCAAGGGTGGTATGAAACTGAGATGGAAAACATGCTCCTGGCCAGAGGACAATTTTTTATTGCTAAAGGGCAAAAAAATAAAGTCTTATTCCTGAGTTACTGGTGTTTTCTCTCCACGGTGCAAGGGCAGACAAATTTCATTATATCTTGTGAGAAAATCTCTATCAACAGGATCGCCTAATAGCGCAAAAGACATGACAGACACCAAAATTCAGAATGAATTGGCTTTAACAGAAAGGTTGGGAAACAGCCTCCACTTTTGGAGAGCTGCAGAAACATTTTGTCGCTATATGATGCAATCACCTCCCCTCCAGCATTGCCTGGTACAATACTGACATCTTGCCCTCAAAAGTCAAAATCTCTTGGCGAAGAGACCAAAAGAAAACAAAGAGGCGGGTTTAGATTTAAGTACAGCACGATGAAGAGCTTTAGCAACGGCAAACTTGCTGAGAAATGTGTAATCCCACAGCTATTTTCAGATTCAGGTTGAATTTACTTAATAGCTCCAGCAAACGAGAGAGGCTGGACCAGACTCCTCAACCTGGGCAGAGAAGGAGGAGGAACCAGACAGCTTTAATTAGCAGGCAAGTTGGAAAAAGCACTTGCTCAGGAGGGGATCATCCCAAGGATGCTGACCCCAACATCTCCCTGCCCAGGAATACTCCAAGCATCACATTGCCTCTCTCCAGCATCCTCTACCTTTTTTAAAAATGTTAATTCCATTTTTCAGAGTCCAGCCCCCCAAGTGCAACCCCTCGGCAAAGCAGTCTGGTTCTATCTCCATTGGGAGGGAAGCACTTTGGACCAAGCAGAGTTGTGGGGAGGCAGAAGATGGGGTTGTCTGACCCCACACATCCCAAGGGCACCACTCCAAGCACCCCTTCTCCTGGGAGCCTGGGCACAGGAGCTACCTTCTCCCAAGTCAAGGAGGAGCCTGCTCTAGCTTCCTCACTTGCATTAAAATGGAAAATAATAGCCTTTGTCCCAAGAGAAAAGAAAGGTTTCACCAATGCCTCAAAAATGTTATATTCTGGCCAGATGTTACAAAGAGATCTCTGAAATTATTGCAAACCGGTGTACTTTGGGAAGTTTCAGGCCATCTCTGGCACTGAAAAAAGTATATCCCACTGGCCTGGCCCAGATCTGTCCATAAGTCAATCCAATGGGAAATCTAGTTATTTCACCCCAACCGTTTGCCAAGGAAGCCGAGTTTACAAGGTACCCTGGTTTGAACAGATGACCACTGGTCACAAGAGCAGCAGGTCAGCACAGACAAATACCGATGGTGGCAATTTTCTGTCAGCCTCCCCAAAGCTGAGGTTACACTTCGGCTATTCAGGCAGATCCACCCGTGTTTAGGAAGTAAAGTGGTGAGACTGGAGCAGGGGAAGCAGGTTTAACATGCTCAGTACCTGGCTTGCTGTGGCAAATAGAAAACAAATTTGCTGGTTTTCCTCCAGCTTCATATTGCGTTCTTTTTTACTTTCTTGTCTGTTTTTTCACAAGTACCCTGATCCGTGTCTTCACGATGATGTTAGTTAACCTGGAAGAAAACGTTCAGCTAGATTTTTTATATTTTTTTAATTATTTTTTATAACGTTTATAAATATGTAAAGGGTGAGTGTCAGGAGGATGGAGCCAGGCTCTTCTCAGTGACATCCAATGGGGTAATGGATGCGAGCTGGAACAGAGGAGGTTCCCCTTAAATAGGAGAAAAAACTTCTTCCCAGTGAGGGTGACTGAACACTGGAAGGGGCTGCCCAGGGAGGTTGTGGAGTCTCCTCCTCCAGAGATATTCAAAACTCACCTGGATGCGTTCCTGTGTGACCTGATCTGGGTGTTCCTGCTCCAGCAGGGGGATTGGACTAGATGATCTTTCAAGGTCCCTTCCAATCCCTGGTATTCTGTGATTTCCTGTCACCCAAAACAACAACTGCTCCTGTGACCACTTCAGGGTTTTGACGTGTCATATTTATTCCTCAAGGCAAGCTTTATTTTACAGAGCTGGTATAGCTTTTAATCAAGAGCCCGTGCCTATACAGTTTCCTTTACGTGCACAATAAAAAGATGGAAAAAATTATACTGTGCCAAGAAAGCTGTTTTACCAAACAAGAGCCGCTGCCTGAAGGGTATATTTAGAAATTAGAGGGAAATTAAGTAAGGCAGTCACACAACATATGCCAGAAGAGCAATGAGGAGTGGGCAGTCCGGGAGTTTCTTTCAGGTACCAAGCGCTCCCAGACTGCAGCAAGTCCGTACTGGGGCTGACGCAACTCTCTCTCACCTCACCCAGTTACAGCAAAACCCAGCACTTACGCAGCATT
This sequence comes from Jacana jacana, assembly GCA_013400555.1. NCBI lineage: Eukaryota > Metazoa > Chordata > Aves > Charadriiformes > Jacanidae > Jacana > Jacana jacana. Next base: position 136,926 of record VZTM01029269.1, on the reverse strand, counting down.
TTTCATTCATCCGTCTCAGGCTGCATCCCAAGGAGAACTGAAGTGGTAAATTTAGCATCCCTCTACACAGGCTGACACAAGTCCAAGGCTGTGCAAAAGCAGGCTCAGCAGGGATAAATGTAGGCCACAGAGTCGTGTCCAGGGTTTGCCTTCTCTGTCATTTCGGTAGGGGCAGAGCTTGCAGAGCAGGTGTCACACCCCAAGAAGTAATTTTGAGCGGTGCATCCGTTTCAGCCCATGGGCTTCCAGCACTGCTGAGGCTGGTGGGCACCTCTGGGCATCACCCAGCCCAGTCTCTCACTCACAGTGAGATCAGGGCTCTATCCCCTTCCTTTATTAATATCTCCAAGGATGAAGATACCATAACCTCTCTGGGCAACCTGTGCCAGTGTTTGNCTCCAAGGATCAAGAACTCAATCATCTCATGATCACTAAGTCCTAGACGGCCTCCAACCTTGACTTCTGTCACAAGTTCTTCCCTGTTCACAAGGAGCAGGTCCAGAAGGGCACCTTCCCTGGTCGGCTCACTTACCAGCTGCGTGAGGAAGTTATCCTCCACACACTCCAGGAACCTCCTGGATTGTTCCCTCTCTGCTGTGTTGTATTCCCAGCAGATATCTGGGAGGTTAAAATCTCCCACAACACCCCAACCGTTTGCCAAGGAAGCTGAGTTTACAAGGTACCCTGGTTTGAACAGAGGGTCACTGGTCACGAGAGCAGCGGGTCNATCCAATGGGAAATCTAGTTATTTCACCCCAACCGTTTGCCAAGGAAGCCGAGTTTACAAGGTACCCTGGTTTGAACAGATGACCACTGGTCACAAGAGCAGCAGGTCAGCACAGACAAATACCGATGGTGGCAATTTTCTGTCAGCCTCCCCAAAGCTGAGGTTACACTTCGGCTATTCAGGCAGATCCACCCGTGTTTAGGAAGTAAAGTGGTGAGACTGGAGCAGGGGAAGCAGGTTTAACATGCTCAGTACCTGGCTTGCTGTGGCAAATAGAAAACAAATTTGCTGGTTTTCCTCCAGCTTCATATTGCATTTTTTTGACTTTCTTGTCTGTTTTTTCACAAGTACCCTGATCCGTGTCTTCACGATGATGTTAGTTAACCTGGAAGAAAACGTTCAGCTAGATTTTTTATATTTTTTTTATTATTTTTTATAACGTTTATAAATACGTAAAGGGTGAGTGTCAGGAGGATGGAGCCAGGCTCTTCTCAGTGACATCCAATGGGGTAATGGATGCAAGCTGGAACAGAGGAGGTTCCACTTAAATAGGAGAAAAAACTTCTTCCCAGTGAGGGTGACTGAACACTGGAAGGGGCTGCCCAGGGAGGTTGTGGAGTCTCCTCCTCCAGAGATATTCAAAACTCACCTGGATGCGTTCCTGTGTGACCTGATCTGGGTGTTCCTGCTCCGGCAGGGGGATTGGACTAGATGATCTTTCAAGGTCCCTTCCAATCCCTGGTATTCTGTGATTTCCTGTCACCCAAAACAACAACTGCTCCTGTGACCACTTCAGGGTTTTGACGTGTCATATTTATTCCTCAAGGCAAGCTTTATTTTACAGAGCTGGTATAGCTTTTAATCAAGAGCCCGTGCCTATACAGTTTCCTTTACGTGCACAATAAAAAGATGGAAAAAATTATACCGTGCCAAGAAAGCTGTCTTACCAAACAAGAGCCGCTGCCTGAAGGGTATATTTAGAAATTAGAGGGAAATTAAGTAAGGCAGTCACACAACATATGCCAGAAGAGCAATGAGGAGTGGGCAGTCCGGGAGTTTCTTTCAGGTACCAAGCGCTCCCAGACTGCAGCAAGTCCGTACTGGGGCTGACGCAACTCTCTCTCACCTCACCCAGTTACAGCAAAACCCAGCACTTACGCAGCATTTTTCATTCATCCGTCTCAGGCTGCATCCCAAGGAGAACTGAAGTGGTAAATTTAGCATCCCTCTACACAGGCTGACACAAGTCCAAGGCTGTGCAAAAGCAGGCTCAGCAGGGATAAATGTAGGCCACGGAGTCGTGTCCAGGGTTTGCCTTCTCTGTCATTTCGGTAGGGGCAGAGCTTGCAGAGCAGGTGTCACACCCCAAGAAGTAATTTTGAGCGGTGCATCCGTTTCAGCCCATGGGCTTCCAGCACTGCTGAGGCTGGTGGGCACCTCTGGGCATCACCCAGCCCAGTCTCTCACTCACAGTGAGATCAGGGCTCTATCCCCTTCCTTTATTAATATCTCCAAGGATGAAGATACCATAACCTCCAGCAGCAACCTGTGCCAGTGTTTGACATGAAGAAGGTTTCTTCCTGTATTTAAATTTCCTGCATTTTGGTTAGTGTCCCTTGCCTCATGCCTTGTCCCTGGACATCACTGAGAAGAGCCTGGCTCCCTCTTCTTTACTTCCCCCATCGAGTATCTGCCTAAACACATAGGATTCCCCTGAACCTCCTCTTCTGCAGGCTCTCTCAGCCTTTCCCCACATCAAAGATGCTCCAGTGCCTTCATCATCTTTGCGGCCCTGAACTGGACTTGCTCCAGTATGTCCATGTCTCTCCCATACTGGGGAGCCCAGCACTGATCCAGCACTCCAGATGCATCTCACTGGTGCTGAATGGAGAGAAAGGACCAACTCCCTCAACCTGCTGGTGACTGATCACAACCATTTGAGCTGGCACCTCAGCTAGTGTTTCCAGGCTCATCTGCTCCAACACCTTACCTTGGGTCAAGGCAAAGCTGATGATCCTGTAAGGTCCTCAGATCCTCCTGAAGTGACATTTGAATTTCCCTCCAGCCTTCAGCAACTTCCTCCAATTTTCTTAAGCTTTTAAAGATATTTAAGCATGGTCTCACCATGACACCATGCATAGTATGCCAGATGCTTGGGGAATGCCGTGTTCCAGCCCAGATTCCTGCCTTTGACCAAAAAGCCTATCTAAAAGAGTTAGGATTCATTCCTCCACACTTTTTAAACATCTGAGATCTGCAAGGACCGTATGGCTGTCATTCCTAAATAGCGACTGCACTGTGTGTCTTGGATTAGTGGTTCCAGGAACAAGGGGAAGCAGAGGGACACCCAGTTGTAAGGGCCTGAGGCAGAGGATCAAGAGTGCTGACAGCAGGGACAGCAGCATCTCCCTTTGGAGCAAGGGCTGATCAAACCACCATCTCCCATGCTCTCGATGCAGCAAGGACGGCAAGATCAACACCTAAAATGAGTCGAAAAAGCCCTCACCCATCAAGTAGTCCCAGCGATTAGAAACACACAACACTTGCTTCCTTTACCTTCATCCCAGGAGCAGTTGTGCTGCAGCATTAAGTGGCTTTGTTCCCAGCAAAGCCAAGACTGCTACGGTAATTAAAAAAAATGATAAATAAAATTAATGATAAATAAAATTAATAATAAATAAAAAGATGAGCTGCACCACAGCAATTGAGTAAAGCCTGATTTTCAGTTCCCCCTCGCCGCCTCCCTCCTCCCAGAACTGTTCTAGCTCAGTAGGTGAGATGGATTTAAAACAAACAAAAAAACCCACCAAAGCCCAAAGGTACCGACTCTAAACCTCTAAACTAGCCACCCACAAATACATTTTCAGTAGCTAAGTTAGAAAAGAAGAAAGATAAAAATAAAAATTCAGAAGTGTGAAGGTTGTCAGTGGAATATTTTTATCTAAAGTGAGTCACAAAGCCAGAGAAGGAGGATTTCAGTTTTTTCCTAATAACACTGCAAAAAAAATGTTAAAAAAACAAACCCAAACACCACTAAACCACTACTCCACCCCAAAACAATGAGCTAAAAGCTACCCCAAGCTTAATCAAGACACCAGTTCCTGCAGCATGTCAGAAGCCACAGATTCTTCTTACAAAGACACACGGAGGTATCTTGTTAGAAAGGAGTAAATAAAACCCACCCCTTTTAACCCAGAGTGGGAAAGGTACAGGCACTGGTGAAGCCTATAGGCATCTGCCAGTACCAAAAAAGGTAATTTGGGCAGTTTTGCTATCCAAAGGCTGAATCCAAAGTACTAAGAGAGTACATTCTTGGACAGCAGGATGGATCCATGAAATTTGAACATGGCCTGGAAGAACAGGAAAAGAGAAGTGGTGGAGAGGAAGGGAGACAGAGACCTTCCACTCCTTGCCCAGGACTGCAATTCAGGGTTTGACATCACTGCAGACTGTGCCTCCATGTCTCTTGATACACGAGTTAGCAGAAATGGTCTGCTACAAGAACAACAGGAACTCTGCGCGTATGCAACAAGTCCTAGGTTAAAACTCCTGATTTATGTCACCCTGGCCTTGTACGGATCCCCCCCAAGAGACCCACCCCTTCTTATCTGCATGAAAGAGACTTTAAAAAGATTTTCTTCTGACAAAGCTTTTGGTTTTGTGTGAAAGTTTAATATTCTTAAGCTCATAATGACGACAGTATAAAGAATTCAGAATAAAGGGGTTTTTGTTGGGGTGTTCCAGAGTGTACAGTCAAAGAAAGCTCTGCCTTCAACTCGACAGGGACAGAAGCATGTTAAGGGTTGATTAAAGTGCATTTTAGTAACAATCTTAAGACATCCATTTATTTTCCTGCAGCTGTTACCTGTGCTGTCGACAGCACTGGCACCACTCCGCTCCGAAAGCAGGTTCTGCCCGAGCACCATCTCTCTGTGGCTTAGAACCCTTTGCTGGCATTTTCATCGCAGTAAAACCCTTAAGAGCCATAAGCGAGTCAGCCAGGCTGAGATGGCTCGTGGGACCAGCATGGGAAGAATGAATCATCTGCCTTGCTTGGAAATATAAATGTTTATGATCACTGTTTCTATTCTGCACATATATATTCTTGAGACACACAACTTGTACAAGGGTGTTGATATTTATACAATTCCATAAATTTAGACGGTGCATTACAAACACAATATGCAGTTGTGCCTATAAATAGCAGAGCAGCAGGACAGAACTCTCAACTATTTCTTGCTGCCTATGCACCAGAAATGAGACGTATGGCACCAGTTAAGGAGCTAGAGTAAAGAAAATACAGTTAACCAGGCAACAAAGAAAGCCCCACGCGAGTCTCCGTATTTGAGATGGTGGAATGGAAGGCTAGACCTCTAACAGAGAATGAAAAAATACAACCAGTCCCTGAGATTTAACTCCAGCGTTTCACCACAACTAAAAGGCAAAGAGCAGAGAACAATTCTGAAGTGGAGGTTTTGATAACAGACTATTTTCATGGCGTGTTTTCAGTGTCAGTGTGACAAACTAATACTTGCCCTTGGATAAGGAGGATTCTGATAAACAAATGCACAATGTAATCTAAAGACTGAACTTATTTCTAAACCTTGGCTGATGCTTTTTTAGTGCTCACAATACTACAGGTTCACACCCAAATCTAAGAAAAAAGCAATCAATGGATGCTGCAGGAGCACTGTAACAATGTACCAAGGAAGACATTCTTCCAGAAGGCCAACTACTAAATTCCCAATGCTTATTAGAAAGGGACAAACCAGTAGCTCTCATTAAGCTTTTTAAACTTTGATAATATTCTTAATACTATCAAGTTTGCTTCAAGAGTTAGATTTGTCAAAGAGCAACTGTAACAGCCATTAAGGCCTGAGCTTAATGTTGGGTACCTGAAGTCAACCAGCAACCGAGCACTGAGCCAAGCACAGTTGGTGGTTGTTCTATCTCTATTTATTTAGTTAATTTTTTTAAAAAAACAAGGCTTCTTGCATCAGTCTGCACCCTCATTTCCATTTCTCAGTTGAATTAGCAAATTACTTCAGAAAGGATGGGACTCCTGGTGCAAGCAGTACTTACAGAGCCAGATCAGTTAGATCTTCCATTTCGTTTCTTCATTTTATACTGGATACGTTTATATTGGATGGATTATATAAAGTAACAGCTGGGGGAAAAAATACGCACTGAATTACCATTTCAAAAGTATGTTGAAATAATTATGGACACTCAGACACACCAGACCATGATTTCACATGAGAAGGGTCCATCCTACCACAACACTACATGGCTTTGGAGATGGACTGGCACACATTTTGCAATGAGGTAAAACGTTCAGAGCTCAGTCAGATCCTCAAAAGTGAGGATCTGCACCTACTCTAGGGAGGGTCATACTCTGTGTCACTGCTGCCTTCTGCCACGGGGAAACACAATTACTCAACACAGATGCTGTTTTCACATAGAAATAGCCACCCCAGGCAGAACAGATTTAAAAAAAAAAAAAAAAGGTGGTTTTAACAGCTCTCAGTATGTACTTTAATGATTATTTTGTTACACTGATGTCTTTCAAGACAGCATCAGTCAGGTAGAAAATGTGAACCTTTGCTTTATTGTTCACAACAGACGTCCTCTACAGTGCTTCTTCATACTGAACTGGAGTTTCCCACATGTCCTCATCCGCCAAGTGATCCATCTGTGAAGTCTGATCCACAGGTGCTTTCTCACCCTGGGCTATTAATAATGCATCGTCTTCCCCTCCCACTAACTGAGGGTTAGAGCTAGAAGAACAAATAGATTCACCGCGTTTGTCCGTCAAAGACTCCGCTGTAGTCGTAGAGGACTGTTCAGTCTCTGTTTCAGCTTGTGGCTCTGTTTTAAAGTGAAGTCCAAACAGGTTATTTCGGATGAGGTATCGAACACACTGCAAAACCACATTCCTTTCATGCCGGATGTCCTGGGCCAGTAACTGGAAAGAAAGAAGAGGTGGTGACGCACATTGCCCTCTCTGGCTGCTAGAAGCCTCACAAGATACACAGCTCTACTGGTAACTTGGAACATCCCTGGATTTATATTTAAATAGGCTCCCTCACACGAGTCCTGGACACACGGAGCAGGAGACCACCTCACCAGATGCAGCACAGGAAAGCCACGTATTCCCACACCGGGTGCTTTCACCACCAACTGACCTGCTATCCCTTCCCTCACGCCAAGCTTGCACCGATCACCCTCTAACTGCAGCAGTTCAACCCCCCCAGCCAGGAGAAAATGAACCTGGCTATTAGCAGCAAGTAGTGGGACGTTCTGGGGTTTTTTGTTTGTTTGTTTGGAGGGTTTTTTTTGGTGGGGTGGGGTGTTAAAAAAGTGAAGAGGGTCAGCAAAAGGTCCAGCATAGCAGAGAAGAGGTGGGACCAGGCATCTGGAGAGGAGTCAGCAGGGAGGGAAGGAGCAGCAGGCTATTAAAGCAGTGCAGGCTGGTGGCCAAACACCACTTCTAGTGACAGAGGCTCATAGTGGCCATGATTCACTACAGTACTGGCATGTGGCTACCACTGAAAAGGATGAAAAACACTCACATGCCCAAAGTGCTCATGTTTAAGCACCGCTCCTTTAGCGCCATTGATGCACTAAGGCAGGTAGAACAAGCTGACAAATCTGATGGTATCGTTTGGATTATGTTGTCAGTCTTAGTTTGCTGGGGTGGTAGAGAACATCACGGAACACACCTAAATACCAGGAATTTCCCCCCTTGTTATCTGACTGTAGACCCAGATGATGATGCTCTCCTATCGTGGACTATATCTAACACCTGAAACAAAGAACACATTCCAGGCCACGTGTTCCAGTACGTCAGGCCAGCAAGTCTATTAGCATCTTTTACACTTTCTAGGTTATACTGTATCTGTAACTTAATATCCCATGCATATTTTATTAGAAAATCCCTATGAGTAAAAGACACTTATAAATACAAGAAAAGGGCATGTTTCATCAGGTACTAAACTACGGATTTAAATAGCAATAACTGGTTTGGGCTATAATCCACCAACCTAAAGTCTGACAGCTTAAAGTGCTAGAGGCCTCCATCTCCTTGAACCTCACTAAAGTTCACAGTTTGGTATTAGGAATAAAAAATATTAAAAAAAAATAATATATATATATCAGCCAGAGGGCTGAAGGACTATTTGTCACTGCCAGTGTCAGCTGAACTAGTACTCTGAACAAACAACAGTTTTGAATAAAGTGGCCTAATCTGTAGGTACCTGAACATGTGCAGGAGATCTGTATCACACATCCTAGCTAAGTCTGGCTTGTAATGTTACGGACAAGCTTTTGTTGTTGTTAGAAGCTTCAGCAGTGGTTTAAACAGCACTTTAAAGTGTGCATATTTCTGTTAAGACTGCTTACAAAGAGTTGTTATAAGCAGCTGGCACCTAAAATCTCCAGTCTGAACTAAGGGATGCAGGTGAAGGCAGAGAAGGGACAGCACAGCGACATTCTCTTTGCATGACTGGGAAAAACCGATGAATTCCCAAATGGCCAAGTAAAAGACACAGATGGAATGTACCACCACCCTATCAAAGACTGTAGCTTTGTACTGGATTTTTTGAATGTAGGGGTGGGTACCAGTGGGGCGATGCTACACAATCTTTTTATTTTATCAGCACACAGAACATTTAAATCCACACTACAGTTTGCATGGCTACAATAAACACACCTTTGTGGTGCCCAAGCTCAGTGCCAAATGACTGCCAATAGACATCTGCAGCTATTCGGATCCCTCCACTTATTTTTTTTATTTTTTTTTAAAGCCTCCTTTGACTGACACAACATCCTTTTCTTTATAATCCCACTTCATAGAATCATAGAATCACTTAGGTTGGAAGAGACCCTTGGGATCGAGTCCAGCCATCAGCCCTACTCTACAAAGTTCTCCCCTACACCAGATCCCTCAACACCACATCCCATCTACTCTTAAACACTTGCAAAAAGAGTG
>VZTM01029269.1:108135-128131 GCA_013400555.1 Jacana jacana | reverse complement strand
CCGTGAGAAGAGACCAGCACCAACCTCTCTACAATACCCTTTCAAGCAATTGTAGAGAGTGATGACGTCTCCCCTCAGCCTCCTCTTCCTCAGTTGTTCCTTGTAAGTTTTATTCTCGGGGCCTTTCACCAGTTTCGTTGCCCACCTCTGCACTCGCTCCAGCACCTCGAGATCTCTCTTGTGCTGAGGTGCCCAGAACTGGACACAATCCTCAAGGTGTGGCCTCACCAGTACTGAGGACAGGGGGACAATCACCTCCCTACTTCTGCTGGTCACACTATTTCTCCTACAAGCCAGGATGCCATTGGCCACCTGGGCACACTGCTGGCTCATGTTCAGCCGCCCGTCGACCAGCACCCCCAGGTCCTTTTCTGCCAGGCAGCTCTCCAGCCACACTGCCCCAAGCCTGTAGTGCTGCATGGGGTTGTTGAGGCCCAAGTGCAGGACCTGGCTTCCTGACTTTTTGGATAAACTCTCAGCAATGACCAATTAAAATTTCAATTTTCCTTCTTCAAGGTTTTTATACACTGATCATTTCTGGCAGCAGAAGCCTACCTGTGAACCTCAGACACTCCTCTGATTCACAGCCACAGTACACATCCATTAGCAACTGTTTTGAGTAACATTAAAAGGCAAAAACACCCACAAAAATGCATTTTTAAAAAAAATGGAGTATACTGGCAAGCTACAATTTAGGCTTCCAATATTCTGCCAGCTTCTCTCAGCACATAGGACTTCACATAACTTCCCCCCCCCCCGAGTCTTCATTGCTTTGATCACCAACAACTTTGAAGAGCAAGAGATAAAGACGACTGCATGCTCAGGGAGCTACACAAAGGGCAAACGCTTCCTTTTCAGTCACTAGCAGTTTTAATTTTTGGCAGCCACGGTAGTATGTGCTAAAAAGACTATTAAGGGGTTTCTTCTGCATCTGCAGCTCGAGATGTGTCTTATCAGGTATCTCTTGCCTAAACATCCTGTGCTGTTTCACAGCCATTATGCCAGTGGAAAGAAAACCATCCAGCTTCCAAATAGGATGCCTTGCACTGTTACTGAGAACAGAACAGAAAGAGCTTGGACTCACCCCTATAAACCTCTTTTAACCCTTCTGAGACACCAGCCCAGTACTTTTTCAAGATACCAGCACTGTCACTTCCTCAGATTGACCTAAACATTCCTACAGAGAAGAAGCCTGTGCACACGCGGGTTGCTGCTGAACAATCCACGGTTTAAATCACCAACACAACCTTATTCAAGATCTCTTTGAAAAAAAACTGTGTGCTTCTTGATCAAGGGAAGGCAAAGGAATGTCAAAACAGGGAGAAAAGGGGGGAAGCTCAAAATGAGGCTGGTGGGACCACGCGTAATCAAAACCTGCCAGATACTACCACAGGAAAGAGAGAGGGAGGAAGAAAGGTTTTGTCCTTTGCACAGCTCACTTTAGGTACATGATTGAGTTGTCATCTCTTGCTCAGCACAGTCAGTTATTACCTGAACACACAACCAGAGCGCTTCTACTTGCCCATTTGAGCACCTACAATTTCTCCAAGCGAAATGCTCGCTTCGCTGTTTTTAAGAGAGGAGGACCTTTGCTAACAGACTGCTCCCGCTTCCCAGAGAGAAGGAGAAAACCACTCACAAATGGCGCTACTCCTGCAGGAGTAGGAGGCATTATCTGAGCACCACGGCTTACCATTTCCAGCAGGGTGGGACGGCGCTTCGGAAGCAGCAGTGTCTTCTTGCCCCGGTTATCACGCCCTCTGGGGCGACGCGCGTTTGAATTTGAGCTTCTTAACGTCGCGCCCGCACCTTCTGGACGCTGTTTATTCGGGGTTTGGCTCGAAGGAACATAAGTAGCTTGAGGTGTATCTCTGAGCCCGGCCTCATCTTGCTCCGCTTTTGTTGCTGTCTTGACAGGGATTTCTTAGAGAGAAAGAACACACTTTCATCTCAAACTTAAAAGCCCCTTTTTAACATGCTTATATCCCCACGTCCCAGCAGTCCATTAGAACTATTCTCGCTCACACAACCTGATGTGAAGATGTTCAAGGTTTACCCAGAGGAAGGGAGGTATTTGTTTGGTTTGGGTTTTCTTGTAAAATACGAAAAAAAAAAAAATAATCTCTAAACACTCACAGAAAGGTAAACAAGATACTTCTATTTTCCTTTTTGTATGGAAGAATTTAAGTAGTAAGAGTTCAACAAGATTTTCAAGCCTGTGCCTTGTTATCACTTAGGAAGTACATTGCTCCTGCTTCACAATGTAGCTCGCTGCAGATTTTGCTGCTGAGAAAGCCATGATACTATTAGGGCAGAGGGCGCCCAAGTTCAATTCCCTGCCTTTGAGATGCTCTCTGTGATTTTATGCAGGCCATCAAGGGCAAATAAGTATTGCAGTAACTATTGACAAAAAACATGGAGCAGCAGCAGTTTTCTACCATACATTGAAGCATACACTCAGAGAAGCGCAAAATCCAAGCACTACAGAGTTCAGGTCTTACAGCAACACCCAGAAGCCTTCTATGAACAAACAAAAAACCAAACAAAAATAAAAAAACCAAACCCTTAAGGACAAAAAAAATTAGTTCACAGGGTGAGCTTAGCAGCTTTTTTTTTCTGACACTATTCAAACATGATTTGAAGAGAGACTGAAGACAAGCTGCCTTTTTCCCCCCCCAACTAGGGGAAAAACAGGCTTGGGAAATTCAATGTCTCGCACCTTAACCAAAGACATTTTACGGCCCACCTTCAACCCAAGACATGCTGCTGAGAAAAGGCAAGCAAAGACAGGAGGGGAAAAAAAAAACACTCAATCTTTGAGGTCAAGTGGACAAGGCCTCATGCTCTGTCCAGGTGCTTCTCCAAGACTGGGAGCTATCACCATACTGAAAAACGTAGTGACTGACCCAGCAACACCAGTTAGTGGTGCTCAAAACTGAGAGGGAGGGAGGAGCAGGAAAACAAGAGGAGCAGAATAACGGTATATCCTTCTACTCCTCCCAGCCTGTATTTAGGCACAGCTTACACCACTGGTGTAACATGCACTGTGAGTGAAAGCAAACTGGAAAGGATTCATAGGATTCATACACAGACCAGATAAGCTTGTATAAGGTTGTGCACAGGGATGTTTGTCTCTTTAGAGAATCACAGAACGACATGGGGTTGGAAGGGACCTCTGGAGATCATCTAGTCCAATCCCCCTGCCAAAGCAGGTCCACCTAGAGCAGGTTGCACAGGACCATGCCCAGGTGGGGCTTGAATGTCTCCAGAGACAGAGACTCCACCACCTCTCTGGGCAGACGATCTCAGTGCTCTGCCACCCTCAAAGTGAAGAAGTTCCTCCTCATGTTTAGATGGAGCTTCCTATGTTCAAGTTTGTGCCTGTTACCTCTTGTCCTGTCACTGAGAAACACTGAAAAGAGACTGGCACCATCCTCTTAGCACCCTCCCTTAAAGTATTTATAGGCAGATATATTTACTTGTATAAGGCTGAAAATCAACAGGTAAGAGAGCTCTGAATTACAGCAGCTGTAGACAGACGAGAAATCTAAAGGCATTTCCATAGCCAAGTGTTTTGGAGATACAGCCACTGAACTGTCATTACATTAACATCTGTGCTAAGTATTAGCCAGAGCTTACATGTTGAATTTTCTTCTGCAACACCTTTGATTTCTCTAAAAAGCTTATTCTCAAGAAATTTTAAGTACCATGTAGGTTCTGTCTGGCATTGATAATCTGCAGCTTTCAGCAGCTGGGGATGCAGCCATGAAGAATTACCACTGAGCTACCACTCCTACCAATGCTGCATTTATGAAAAAAGCCATGGGACCCGGACAACGGGATGGAAGCTTGAGAAGGACGAAATGCCCTCCACCCTTCCCAAAAGAAGGGTCATTTGTGATGGGATCTTGCCCTTGCTTGCACAGCACAGTGCATAGGGCAAAAGGGGAGAGGGGAAGGGCAGAGGACACACTCCCACGCACCTTCGGGCTCGCTGTCGGACGCGCTGCCGTAGTTGGCCGCCAAGGAACTCAGGGCAGAGGTGACCTGCTTGGGAACAATAGCAAATTCCTGCCTCTCATCTTCAGCTGCTGCTTCCTCCTTGTCAGATTCTGCAGGGAGAGAAAAGCCAAGAGGGATTTTTTTGCAGTATTCCTACCTTGCTGCTACATCCCTGTCTCAGCACTACAGGAGACTGATGTTGAACATCATTGTTCAACACCACAGATTGATAAGAAAACCCCACGTTTGCCTCCCCTCTACAGATAATTCAGTGGCAAAGTTCTCTCACCACTGGTTTTCACCCTTCCAGCAAAGCCACAGAAGCACACACACACACAAAAAGGTATCCTGAACAAGAGCTTGGGCTTCCTGGCTCTTTTTTTCTATACCAAACATAATTACAGGTTTTATTATCAAGTGTAGGTAAAGAGAGAGAGAGGATTTCATAATATATTTTGAAGTCTCACTGGATATAGTCCTGCAGAGGCGGGGGCTGGGGGAGGAGAATTCAAAAGCCAGTCAGGGGGAAAAGGAGGAAAAAAAAAANNAAAAAAAGGGACACTGAGAACCAAGGCTACAAATTAGATGATCGATCCTTAGCAGTACTTCAGACCACCTGATACTAAAATCCCCACAGGGTATTATGGACATATGCAGTAAGTGAAGTATTACAGTGTCAAACTGCCCCAAAAGACAATACTGGGAAGACAGGAGGCAAGCAGGCCGAAGGGGCTGAATTTGAGGATACTAGGTGAACCAAGCATTGCTAGAAAAAGATTCTAAAAATAAAGGTGTGAAATTGTGATGGTTTTAGTTTGAAACAAAGGATGTATATGCACTAAAACCTTAGAAAGACTTGCAGGTGAACAGTGCTAGTTAGGAGGAAAATTGGAAAATGTTTTGTAGTAATACACCTACAAATTTCATACATACACACACACCCCGCTACCAGAAACATTTTGAGAAACTAGCCCGTTCAGACTTCTAGGAAGAGACTGGTTGCAATCTTACTTTCACAAAGAAAACAAGTTTTGCCATCTCCCATCCCCTGTCTGTCTAAGCCTGTCCCACAGGAAAGCTGCCTCACACTTCTTAAGAAGATTTTACTGAAATAAATACTTTTTTGAGATCTTTATTTTGAAATCACAAATGTTCCTCTGTTCTCTTCTAGTACATAATTAACAACTGGAAATTTGGTTCATTAGAGCTCATGTTGCTTGGTAGAACAGCTTTTAGATATACATGTATTTATCTAAACTACTAAGCTGCCTCTTTTTTTTTACTTTGAGCTCTTGTTGAGAGTGGTAGATTCTTGCTGATGTAGTACTCGTGCCAACTTGCAATTACATTGGAAGCTCATGCTAAACGCCGTGCCTTTTTCTAGTGGAGAATACACAGCATCTGCATATATTTAAGCAATTATAGAAATAGCATTTACTTCTGGTTATTTTGATTCACTGCTGCTTTTTTCCTATCTCCTCCAAAATGCTGAGTGCACACTGTGGTTGGGTGCCTTTTCTTTCAGTTCTTTAAAATGAAAAGGAAACAACTTTTAATTTGCTTCTCAGCAAATTAGGAGAACGCATTTACTGGAACACTCTTTTTATCTTTGTGAGTAATGTGTTTGGAGGAAGCATTAAGCACTCCTGAATACAGCTGACTGCTTCTGGTCAGATTGGTCAAGCTTTTACACTAGATAGGTTCATCATCTTACCTCGCTTCTCTTTATAAATCAAGAGGAAAATTCTCTTTTCTCATTCCCCATTCAGTTTCTCGGCTCTGAAGGAATTAGCCACTCAACAGAACTTCAGTGAATGCATTATGCAAAAAATGCATCCCCTCTAGAGAAAGGGCTACTGCTGTTACAAAGGTTTAAATACTTCACACAGTAAAATCACGGGTTCCAGTTATACGATTCTTTTAAAAATTATACTTAATTATATTGTGTTTGTTATTATTTGTTATATTTCTCAGTAGTGTAAAAACCTGCGACCGGCTTTGTTAAAATGTGTAATAAACACATGACACATTCCTTTTCCACCTGCTATAATAGAATTTACTAGCTGTACTTTGGTATAATTAGACTATTTATCACTAAGTAAAACACAGATGCTGTGGGGAAATACAGCTCTATTTAAGCACACTTAAGTTTCCCAATATGCAGAGGTCGGTCGAATAAACAAATTGCATAGGGATGCTGTGTTCTTGTTCCCATTAATTGAAGATTATGTTTCCAACAGGAAAAAAACCTCAGTATCAGACATCTTTCCAGGGGATGCATTCTAGCCTTATTGCTAAAAATAGCTGGAGTGTAAGTCAGCTTACGTGCCATATTCTGAGAGTACTGCATCACTGCTGACTATATTATAAATAGCTGTATCTGGAGAGTTTTATATTGCTGCTGCCAGCATGTGGAAACAAGACATGCTCAAACCCCACCAAAAAACCCGAAGCTGCACTACTTCAGAGAATGCACACACATGGAGAATATCAAGAGTGAATTAGACAATACAGCAAAAATCGGAACTAGAAGAAAAACCCTGACATTTTAAGTAATTCACAGAACTCACACAAGGAAATCCATTTGCTTTCACATTGTAAATACTGTTATTCTGAAAACCACAAAGGGATATTTAATAGCCTTTAAAAAAAACAACGTGATTGTCGAAGTACTTTATTCTTATTCTGGCTTTATAAAGATTTTCTTACTTTACACGTTAGTCTAGCAACTAACAAAGTCAGTGCATAGCCTTGAACTATGTTTAGTATTTATGACAGAAGGTGTAATACTGCACACAAACTTTATGGCAGCACTTCCAAAACCCTGACTGGCAAGCAAAAGTTTCAGCATCCCAACTGAAAACAACTCA
Source organism: Jacana jacana (assembly GCA_013400555.1). Lineage (NCBI taxonomy): Eukaryota > Metazoa > Chordata > Aves > Charadriiformes > Jacanidae > Jacana > Jacana jacana. The sequence goes on along the minus strand of VZTM01029269.1, from coordinate 121,259 downwards.
GATGCTGTTTCTTTTCCTCTCCTTCCTAAAGTTACTGCAGCATCGCTTCCCTATGGCCCAAACCACTTTCCCTCTGCTGCCTCTCCCAGTTAAGTGTATCAAACAAAAAAACCCAACCCATTCCTAATCAGGAGATTACAGGTAAAATAAGACTATTATGGTAAAGTACTTGTTAAAACAAAGATAGAATTGAGGTGCTTCATGAAGAGCCCAGAAACCCTATTTAGTTTGTTAGCTAAATATTGAATTAAAGCTAGCAATGTATTTTTAAAACATACAAAGCTAAGATAAATTAGTATCCAGCACAGTTGTTTTTCAAATCCAAGACACACCTACATCCTGTCTCCCAATATTGTCTCAGATTAAGCATTCTGTGAGGACAGAGAATAAAATTCAATGCTTCCTAATTCTCACAGAAAAATCAGAAAGACATAAAGTAGTCTGGCTAGATCTTCTCTGTGTGGTTATAATACAACTGTGGAATCATAGAATGGTTAGAGCTGGAAGAGACCTTAAAGATCATCAAGTTCCAAGCCCCCTGCCATGGGCAGGGACACCTCCCATTAGACCAGGTTGCTCAAAGCCCCATCCAACCTGGCCTTGAACACTTCCAGGGATGGGCCAGCCACAACTTCCCTGGGCAACCTGTTCCAGCACCTCACCACCCTCAATCAAGTTGACTTGCAAGAAAATGTATGTAGAAGAGCTTCATGCTGGTAGTAACTTCAACATTCTTTTTGTTGAATGTCGTTGAAAACTGGAAATTTTCTTCATCTTCACTGACTTTGTATTTCAGTTTCTTTCCAAAATGTACCTCAGCGAAATCTACTACTTTTAGCTTCTCCTACCAGCACATGTGGACATGAATTCAGTAAGACACACACACTTATTTCAAAGACCTCTAGAATACTGAGATAGCTTCCTCCATAACAGGTCAAGCCTACTATGGGAGAAGCTCCCCAAAATGCAAGTTCTACCCCATTTCCTTTAGATAAAGCACCAAATCACTCAAGAATCACACTGGAAATTTTCTTACACCACGTTCTGAATCAGGATTATCTCTCTACAGAAATTTCTGTTTAAAAGGAAGTTTTAAGTGCAAGTTTCAGGCACAGGGATGTTGGACTACCTTCAAGTTCATGTGACCCTCTCGGCCCTGGCACTATTCTAGCCACAAAGGTAAGTATTACAACAGGCTCCCCAGTATTTTTCTCCAAGAATGTCTTGCATCAATATATCCAACTAAGAGAGTTTTCACATTTAAAATACTCGCAGTTAGCCCTCTGTCAATCAAGGACAAAGTTTACGTGGTTTTGGAAATCTCCAGCTCTCCCCAGAAGCTGCTAGTTATGCAAAAAGTCAGTAATCACTTCAGTAGTACTTCTTAAAATAAAAGTTCTCTAAGTTCCTTTATCTTACCAACGTCACCGTTTGCCAGAAGGCTGAGAGGGTCCACATCCTTCATGTCTGGCTGAGCAGCCAAGTCACACTGTTTTTCAGGTTCCTTTGCACACATGCTGTTTTCTGGTCCATTGGCTTCATTTTGAGTACTGTGTACATTACAATTGCCACCATTTTTCCTGAATTTCTTCCAAAACGGGCGCCTTTGTCTTCTCCTCTGTCTTCCTTGCTGCCCAAGTCCCTCTTCGTTTTCCGGAGGTTTCCACATCCCCTTCATTTTGCTGGAGAACAGAAACACAAACCTCACACAAATGAATAACCTGTAAGAATAAAGTCAACTGACATAACCAAACACCTTGGGCCCACATTTAAGGTTCAGCAACACATCAAGACGCCAGGACTTACTCCAGCTCAGCTAACAGACCAGACAAAGACAGGCAGTCCCAGCTAGTCTCATTGGCAGGGCAATGCAACAAAGCTGGAACCTAAATGAAGAGTTTGAAATTCATGACTTTTGTCTCTCAACAAGGCAAAGTGAACATAGGCTGAGCAAGTTCCTCTATCACCCACAGCACGAGGACATAGTGTTTTCATTTCACATCACAAAGTCAACAAATGGAATCACAGGTTGGTTAGAGTTGGAAGGGACCTTAGAGATCATTTTGCTCCAACCCCCCTGCCATGGGCAGGGACACCTCCCACTACAGCAGGTTGCTCAAAGCCCCATCCAGCCTGGCCTTAAACACTTCCAGGGATTGGGCATCAACAGCTTCCCTGGGCAACCTCTGCCAGTGCCTCACCAGCCTCACAGGAAAGAATTTATTACTGGTATCTAACTTAAATCTCCCCTCTTCCGATTTAAAGCCATTACCCCTTGTCCTGTCACTACACTTCCTGACAAAGAGTCCCTCTCCAGCTCTCCTGTAGGCTCCCTTCGGATACTGGAAGGCTGCTATAAGGTCTCCCCAGAGCCTTCTCTTCTCCAGGCCACACAAGCCCAGCTCCCTCAGCCGGTTTTCATAGGGAAGTGCTCCAGCCCGCTGATCATCTTTGTGGCACTCCACTGGACCCGTTCCAAATATTCCCTTCTCTTAAGAAATTAAATTATTCAAAACAGGGGGAACATGGAATTAAAAGGGAAGCATTTACTATAAGCACACTCCCACTGCTGAAATCTCATTTCCAGTTACAGCTCAGAGAAGGACCTTGCTGCCCTAGATCTGCTTGGCCGTTTGACACCACCAGTTGCAACGACTGCCTACTCCTGCCTCCAACTAACATGCCATTCATCTTTTTCACTCCAACAGGAAAGGAATAAAACAATGTTCTATCACGACAATGGATTCTTTAAAACCTGAAACAAAATAACAATCCTAAAATATGTGAAGAGCACAGTGTGTTGGTTCCACTTATCTTCCATGGTTCTGTAATATTCTAGGTTATGCTATAAACACAACACACGTTTATCAGAAGGTACCTGGAGAGCTTAAACTCTCCTCAAAGGCTGTAGATACAAGATTAAGTGTGACCTAGACGAGAAGCAAATATAGAAGAGACAAAGTAAACTTCCTGAAAACACTTATTTTCAAGCAACAGAAACTTAATGCAGCAGAACAAGAGTGCAACCATTCATGGGCACATTCCAACTACAATAGATCTACAAGATCTACCATCCAGAACGAGCCCATGGTTCATTCTGCTCCGTATTCTCTCCCTCAGCCTCCCCTCCAACATGGTGGAGATCCTGTTATCCCTACTCAACTGTATAATACCATACTTGGGCAAGAGCTTCATCCCAAAACTTCTCCCTGGGTCTGGAGTCACGTGTCTCCAAGCAGAGTCACGTAAGTGTATTTCTAACCTGGTATCTTGTCACTGATAAGCAGCTGGTGGAACACATGAGGAAACAAAAAAAGTGCACAAAAGCAGAGTGAATGGTCACCTTTCTCCTCACTTACTTTTTTCATGGCGCACCGTTTAGAGACCCTCTCTTACTAGAAACGCTCCCAAGACGCTGAGGGTTTTGCATCTCATGCTGTGGGATGCTTCTTTTGGGTTTTCTTCATTCTGATGTCTAAAATGGTCGTTTGATACTCCCATCCTTATTGAGTTATAAGAACTGCATTCCCTTCACCTTTTCCCACCGATGCAATTTCTCTAGACCTTCACCACACAGCCCTTCCAAGCAACCACTTCTTTGCTTGTACAGAAATGTTCCCATTACCAACATACCTCTCCTCCATAACCTTTCCAGCCTAATCAAGTCCTTTCTTGAGAGCAGAACAGGGCCTGCCATAGCATTCAAAAAGGCTTTGTATGGCAACAAAACATATTTAATTTCATTTGCATTCTCCAGTCATTTCATGACAGTGTCTAGCACTGACTGCTCAGCCCTGGCAGAGGCATCCACCATACTGCTCCCGTGGCACAAGAGGCAAGCCACCACCTTCCTGTGCATCAGTCTCTCATCCACAAAAAGAGGACATTATTAGCTCCCATAATTCAATTCCATCTAGACGAGAACTGAATTTCTGAATTTGTACAGCCAATCCTAAATTCAGGATGTTTTTGTATAACTTAGAAGATACAGAGCAAATGCAGGCTCAGTTGGAGCTGTTGTCCTTGACCAGGGGTTAAAAACAACATCCTGATTTCCCTGGGGCCTCCACCACCCAGACAGAAAGCCCCAAGGTCACAAACACATCCCAACAAATGTCAGCTTGGCATCTGCCTTCTGCCTTCCCCTCGTGAAAGATATACTACTCTTCACTTCCCGTTCAGAGGGGATAAAGAGCCATGAGCTATTAATCAGCTGTTGCAAGACACCAGGCAGGCTACCAAAGTGGGCCTTCTGCATCTCTCATCTCACACGCAGGGATGCTGAGAATTTGCAGTTGTAAAGCACTTCAGACAACCACAAATGGAAAGTGCTGTAGAAGTGTTAAGTATCTAACCCTTTCTAGAACTTACTTGCTTTAATAGTACAGGTTGCAGAGAACAAGCTGTACTCTATTTTTGCTTCACACACCAGTAAATTTGCCAGATAAGCCCCAGTCCCATAATCTTTACTGTCGATACACAAAGCAGAAACAACAGATTTTTGGAAAGTTCATCAAATCCACAGTGCTGGTAAACTCAGGGAAGGGAGAGGAAGGGAAAAAAGAAGAGATTTCTAAAATCAATCAGAGTTAAAGGTCACTGAGTGAAAGCAACAACCTATAATTTTGAGGGCTTTTTTTTAACCAAACAATTTTCCAGATACAGAGTTACTAACAAATGTTGATAGTATGGAAGTGCTGATGTACATTTAAGACTACATAATGCATCTGACTCACAGCCACAAGAGTTACCAAATAAAACTATAGACACAAAACATTTTGCTACTATCACAAGCAAAACTCAGTGTTGCACATAAAAATCTCCAAATGTAACATTATGTATATAATATAACATAAACCTAATTATAAAATATAAACGTAATATGTTTGTGGCTTTATGCACAGTCTCAAATGCCTAGGCTTGGTTCACAGAATCACAGAATGATATGGAAGAGACCTCTGGAGATCATCTAGTCCAAGCCCCCTGCCAAAGCAGGTCCTCATAGACAGGAACTTGTCCAGGCAGGTTTTGAACGTCTCCAGAGACAGAGACTCCACCACCTCTCTGGGCAGCCTGTTCCAGTGCTCTGCCACCCTCAAAGTAGAGAAGTTCCTCCTCATGTTTAGATGGAACTTCTTATGTACAAGTTTGTGCCTATTTCCTCTTGTCCTGTCACTGAGCACAACTGAAAAAAGACTGGCCTCATCCTCTTGACACCCATCCTTTAAGTATTTATAAGTGTTGATCAGATCCCGCCCCCCCCCTAGTCTTCTCCAGACTAAAAAGACCCAAGTCCTTCAGCCTTTCCTCATAAGAGAGATGCCACAGGCCCCTAATCGTTATGGTCCTCTCCTGTACCCTCTTCAGCAGTTCCCTGTCCTTGAACTGGGGAGGCCAGAACTGGGGTCCAAAGTACTTCTGCAATTTTATATCCTTTGAAGGAAGTTTTCCTTCAGTCTTTTATAGACCTTTCCTTCCAAAATCATGAAAGGCAACCAGTTGGAGGGGGTGGGTAAGTGTTATATTTTCTGAAGCACATGATGCACCAAGGTACTCTGCACTGTCACCATTTAACAAGTTATACTTGTCTGACATGAACCCTATTCTGCACTAGTTCAACTGCTTTACCATGCTGCAAGCTTTATTTCATTTGGTGTCAGCCCCTATAAAACAAACCCCACCAAAACAAACCAGGCAAGCTCCAGCTTCACTTCCATGCAGCAGCAAAGGGTATTTAGCAAGAGCCCCTTAAAACTGAGAACGCTTCTGCCTTCCAGCTCAGTTGCTCAAGTTTAAACAAGCGATATTCCTCGGAGCATGAATCATGATACATTTTTTTTAAAGTTAGCAGGTTCCACATAACACTGATGGGAAGGTAAAAGAACAAAGACCATACTGGAAAAGTAATCCACAATATACAGGAGAGAACAGATAAAAATCCAAAAGGAGTAAGTATTTGGCTCACAACAAAGGTAATGGATAGATAGAGGTTAAAAGAAAGAATCTACTACTTCAGCTATGAAAACAAAGTTAAATCTTCCTCCCTTCTTCACTTAATTATTGATTTACCATCTGAAAGGAGACAGTAAGAAGCCAAATCCACTCATAAAAAAATCTCTTGGCCATTTTCACACATTCAAGGATCAGATCATGTGAATTCCTTACGCTGCGTGACTTCCGTCCCCATTATTTCTTTTTTAGAGACCCAGGTTATGGTGAGCTCAAGAACAGCCTCTAGAGCACTGTTCTCTCAAACAAGCCAGAGTGCAGAATTCAGCAAAGACACCACATTTCAAACACAATCACTGCTTAATTTAACTGAAGTGGACTATGAAGCACTGTAAATAAAAGGACCTTACAACTGCTGTTTGTCAATGACCTGTTCCCTCCTAAAGGGCAGCGGGATGGGGCGTACAGTGGAAGCAGTGGGTGAGTGCTGGGAGGCTGCAGGAAGACAGTGCACTTCTGAACTCACTGGGAGTAAAGTAACAGGCTTGTTTCTAAGTGCTTACCCAAACTGTTGTGTAGTCAGCACTTCTCCCCTTTCTTCCTTCTGCACCTGCAGCGCCTTCTTCTTTTCAATGTTTTCCAACGTAGGAAAATTTCTAGAAGGGAAAAATAAATAAATAAATAATAATTCACTGGCTCTTAAACGGTTCACAACTACCCCTTTACCAAACCAGCATCCTCTATACACATAAGTGATTTTTAGTAACATTTCATGGAAGTTTAAGGGACTGTTTCCTTTTTAGAAAGGCATTTGTGAGGAAAAGCAACCCAAATGCATTTGTTTACGTACTCAGATGCAAAAAAAACCCAAACAATCCAAAATGACCCCAAGCAGAAAAAAAAAAAACCCTACCAAATTGGTATGACCAGATTTACCAAACCATCAAACAACGCGCAAACACACACTTATGAACCCTCTGCCTGCCCCTAAACAGAACAGCACGATTTAATCCCGCAATTTTATTGCTTCAACTGGAGTATTTGAATGATCTTAAAAGGTCCAACATGCCTTTAGCAAACCAACTGCCGAGTTCCTCTAATACCAGAAAACAGCTTCTGGGTACACAAGATCTCTTTAATGTGACAGCTAGAGAAGAGCACACAAGTTTCCTCTCGAGCAATATTCAGCATTGTGCTTGCACGCTGACCTCTAGTTCACCAGAATTACTGACCCTCTTTAATTCCAGCTTCAAGAAACATTGCTAAGTCATGCAGATCAAAACAAACCTACTCTTGTAACAGTCTCCCAAACCATCCCTTCTCCTCTGGTCCCTCCCCATCCCTCCTGATGGACGGACATGCTGGTTCTAACACGCAAAGCCTGCTGCAAATTACCAGCAAAGCCCCAAAATGGTAGGTGAGTTGCTCTGAAAACATGAGTTAGCTAAATCCCAGCGCTGTGAGATAGAGGTGGTAAATGAGAAACACACCCCCAGCAGCTTCTGGATAGAAAGGCAAAGTGTAAATATTTGATAAGTCTATTAAAATGGAGTAACGAGAGACTTAGAACAGCTACTCACTATATATAGCTATCAAAAAGGACACATATCTTCCTCTAAATATTTAATCTTCTCACATGCATCTTCCCCATTTTACAACACAAAATTTTAAGTGCCACATTGATGCAAGACAGCTTCAACCACATTCCAAGCAAAGAAGATGAGAAGCTTTTCCTACGAGACACACCTAAACACACTACACAACTTGTTTCCTTTAAGAGGATTTGAACACGAGCTGTCAACTTCTATTTTCCTTGGATTTCACCCAGAAATCCGCCATACAGCTCAAGTGAGCACAGGAATATGATGTTTTATCTATGCTCTTCCCTGTTAGCTACATTTGCTCATCCATGTTGTAACACTCCCAGCACACAGCAAGTGTGCAATGAATTATTTAACCTCGAGAGCTTCGCATCGACAAAGACCCCGGTGCTTGGCACTTCCTCACAGTTTTAGGAGAAGGTGCTATCCCTTCACAGGAGTAAGGCTCCAAAGAGGAAAGAGAGCTATAAAATAAGTAGTTATGCTCAAAAGAGCCCCAAGCTCGTCTTAGAATTTTTTATTTTTTTTAAAAAGACAAGAGAAGACCCTTAATCCTGAAGCAAAGGAGTCTTCAAAGTACTCCTGTAGTTATGTTGATTGAGGACATATTCAGACACGCTCTCACAACATGATTTGAGACATGACTGCCTCCCACTTTCATTCCGATGGGTTACCACTCCCTCCACCGAATCACCATAATGGACTCCACAAACGCTTGCAGTTCAGATCAATGCCAAGACAGACAGATTTCTCCTAAACCACTCTTCCAGTTGACACAGGCAGTAACCAAAAGCTAAAGAGAGCTCAAGCCCTAAGTCCAAGTATGCTGGTAAAAGCACACCTGAAGGCACCTGTAGCGGCTGCGTTTATCTTCTCCAGCTCCTCTCAAATGTTAAATTACATTTTACTCCCTGCCTTTACCTTGTGTAGAAAAGGGACCTATTTTGACAGCACACATGCAGTGCTTCATTTCATTCACAACAAGCATATTAGCACCTGCTAGTTTATTCCTCCATGGTCACGGTGGGCAGTAAACTCTAGACGTTGGAAGTCTGCAAGTCACCAGTCTCTTATACAAGGTAGACAGGACTCACTCCTCCCCAGCTGCTTTGCTGTGCGACAAGGCTGGGCTAAACCCACCAGTAGTTCCTGGTGAGACCTAGCCAAATCAACCCCAGGTGTCCCTGGAAGGAACAAGTAGACCAAAGAGGCCTGACGAAAGTTACACATCCACCCCAAGGTACTAGCCCCAGTGCAATTCAACAACTCATCAGGCACCTCGTACTATCAGCTGGATCTACCCATGGAGGCAGCAGAATTCAACTGGACTCTAAGTGGAGGCAGAGGCCTACACTGCAAACACTATGGTCTTGAGCATCAAAGTACTCAAGAAGTCAAAAAATCAAAACGAGAAGAATTTAAATTTTTTTTTTGATACACAGAATTCTACAAAAAGGCTAAACTTAGGAAGACTGCTTCTGAACAGAGGTGTAACACCACCAGAGGAAGAGCTTGTACTGAATCTCTCCACATAAAAGGCCACCTGTTCAAATCCAGTGAGTTGACCTGGGTTTGAATCCTTCTCAGAAGGCATACCTTCTTCCTCCCCTAACAAAATGAGGTTCTTAAAATGCTATCTACAAATGCCACTGAGGTAGAGGTAGCCTAGCACTTAGCCCCTGCAGGCAACTTGTTAGAGCTTGAATACAGCTTCATCTGTCACCACAAAGGCTTTACAAACCTAAGCAACTTATTGTAAGTGAGGGAGTTAAACCAGGATGCGATGGTCTGGCACAGCACATCTCAAGAAGGAGCCAGTACTGCCCGAGAAGGCAGCCCATTTCATAGCAGCTGGAGTTTCCAAATATCGACACTTCAGACTGGAATTTTTGCAGTATAAGTTGTCAGGATAACAACAGAAAACTGCTTTTCAGGCCAAGTATATTACATGTACACCAACAAAGTGACACGCAGGTAAACGATACCTTAAGCTTCCAGAGACAGGAAAGGGTGACATAAGCATAATCACTAACATGTGTACCCCAGTGGATAGATCTATTATTTCTTTTTTCAATAAATGAGTGCACTAACCAGAATCATATATGCTTTACAGGCCAGCATCCTTGATCTCGTTCACAGAAACATCAGAGTAAACTTGGAACAACAGAGCTTCCCCAGCGTCTAACAGAAGAGAGACCTGTTTCTACAGGCCAATGAACCCGAGTTGAGAGTTATACAAGTTTATCATCTTTATAGGAGAAACAGCACTACGATGAAATTGCCTCAATAATTTCTTGAGCTGGTCTTGATTGCATACTCACAACCAAGAGCAAAGGCAACATAGATAGCCCAAAGGGAACAAAAGGTGGCCCAATAGAGAGACGATAAAATCTTGGCTGAAGACTCCCAGGCATTTTATCAGGCACTGCATCTCTGGTGTGGTTTTACCATATGTTAGCTGAGGTGATAAATTTACTGCTAATCCATCCCTGCAGTTCAGAGTAAGCTTTATTGTATCGGTGTTCACCCCGATCTACCAACACATCAACACAAGAGAGATATCGAGGTGCTGGAGCGAGTACAGAGGAAGGCAACAAAGCTGGTGAGAGGCCTGGAGAACAAGGCTTATGAGGAACGATTGAGGGAGTTGGGGTTGTTTAGTTTGAGGAAGAGGAGGCTGAGGGGAAACCTCATCACTCTCTACAACTGCTTGAAAGGGCACTGTAGAGAGATTGGTGCTGGTCTCTTCTCACAGGCAATGAGCAACAGGACAAGAGGGAATGGCTGCAAGCTGCAGCAGGGTAGGGTTAGGCTGGACATTAGGAAAAAATCCTTCACGGAGAGAGTGGTCAGTCAGTGGAATGGGCTGACCAGGGAGGTGGTGGAGTCACCATCCCTGACTGTGTTTAAGAGCAGATTAGATGTGGTGTTGAGGGATCTGGTGTAGGGGAGAACTTGTAGAGCAGGGCTGATGGTTGGACTTGATGATCCCAGGGGTCTCTTTCAACCTAAATGATTCTATGATTCTATAACACATTCTTCCCACTTTACTGCATCTTTTCTACCTTTACCAGGCAATAAGAAATTATTTTCCTTATTTCATATTTAATTACTATGAATGCAACACCGGGGAGGATTCCAAGCTACTCCAGGATTATCATTATTCAACTAGACAACCACAAACTAACTACAAGTTGTGTGCTTGACAGTATTGGCCTTATTCATCAGGCATGTTTCTTGGCCTATGAGATATATTGCAAGGAAATAAAGAAGTCAATCCCTAATTGAACAAAAGAAATCCCCAACAAATTAAAGAAAAGGGAGTTGGGAAGGAAGGATAGAATTTACAACTAACACACAAGATCAAGAAAATCCTCCAACATTATATATAAACCATTTGCTTTAACACCAGAGCAGCAGAGAAACAGGTGGGCTAGCAGAACCCATGTCTCACTTGAGAAGAAGGGAAGACAGCAATACCTCATTCTGACACATTAAGGAAATTTGCTGTAGGTAATGCCCTTAAAACATGTGAAAACAGCATATTTCTCAACACTTGGAAGGGATGGGACAAATCAAAATGAGAAAAGTAATTCTATCCACCAAAGCTGATGTCAGACTTCACAACCACCTGTCTGGAAAGCATGGGAAAACCCTGGGATCCCCTGGAACTTAATCTCTATTGCTGTTGGCTGGTTAATTAGATTGCCTGGCTCAGGAGGTTCAAGAGGCCACAAATCATTAAAGGATTTTTTTCAGGTAATCAGAGGTGTGAAGGTTGCAGCAAAGAACAGGGCATTGTACAGGACCAGCCACGAAAATGGCATTCTGACCCTGCATACTCCCTCCAGAGATACCCGCTGCTTACCAGCTCCCCCCCCTTCTCTTCCCCCTACGTGAGAAAGGCTGCACCTTAAACACAGGCTCTTTCTAGAAGATTTTAAGCAGGATACACAACCGAGCGACGCAGCAGCTAATTAAGAAGGAAAAAAATCTCAATTCTGTAAGTAATTATTTATAATGGCTGAAAGAAGAAACAAGACAGGAATGTTAGGGATGCAGCACGGAAACACACATGATAAATCACTGCAGCCTAATTAGAAACAAACTACTAATGACCTAAAAAGATTCATTCTTTCACTCTGACTGGAGCGACAGAAAAAGAAAAAAGGCTTTTTCCTGTCACCCATGAAACAAGACTGCCTAACAGCTCAGACTCCCTCTGGTGTCCTTATTTTCTGTACCATGCAATGTTTACTGTGACTCAACAACAGACCTTCAGTACTACACTGATGCTTTGTTGGTGACCCAATTAATGCTTCACAAAAGTTTCAGCTGAGGTTCTCTCAAATTTTAATTTAAAAAAAAAAAACCAAACAACCCACAAACCTAAATTAAAATATTTTTTAAAAAGTATGTTAATAGAGCTTTCTTGCTATACCAAGAATACAGAGAGTAACAGAAGCCACCCAGGTTGTCATTCTACACCCATCCATTACAGCTAAACAAGATGCCCACAGAAAGACTGAAGTACCACAATAAATCACAGCACTACTCCATCTAGTGGCCTTGAGTAAGAAGGTCCTAATCCCGTATCCTGTTTTGGTTGGCAGTCTTGACTACAAAACTTAGACTCCCATTGATTTTGCCGTGCTGCAGTGAGCAAAGGCTTTCAGCAATGTTGTATCACAACCAAATTATATTCATCTGTGAAAAAAACAACAGTATCCACCATGAGATTCTCTAGAAACTCGGCAAAAACAGTCTCAGGCAGAGCCCCATCCTTACAATTAACTGTAGATAAATGTTCCTGTGATCCACAGCACTCGCTTTCCAAGCGGAGGGTATTTAAAACATGATTGTACATTAAGTTCCTGCTTCTCTAATATTAGAGTATATGGTAGAACATAAACACACACACCTGAAAAATCATTTCAACACTTAAACCTTAGCACCTTCCACTACTCAGGAACTCTCCCAAACCACCTCCCAAAACAGTATAACAAGTTGGAAACGAGTAGCAAAAATTCTGCACATAAGGATCAATGCTTTTCATGGGAGCTTTTCTTAGCAAATTAAGTGTAGGCCAGCAGACAGACTAATCTAAAGACATTTTTGGTTTTACTATCCCTGTCAACACTTCATATTGCAAGTAATAACGACGTGGTAAGTATCACTATTGGGGAAAAAAGGACAACAATATGTAGATTGATAGCAAATAACAAACAAGACCTCAAGTATTTTTTTAATAAAACAAAACCTGGGAACCAAAACTAACCCAACACCAAGGTTGTACTTGCACAGACCACAAGCAATTTTTGTTTGGTTAACTCTGGCCTTTTAAACATGGGAGAAAATAAATTCTTGTTTCTGTATCAATAAGACCTGTTTTTTAACAAAAGAGGAATCTACAGATTATCTTCACTTGTAAAAAATGATCAGCAGGTGCAACAGATGGCTGCTGTGATGTGCTGTCTTCTCTTTACCTTCCTGAAATTTGCAAAAAAACCTGAAACCGTGTCCAAAGTTAAACCCTGCAGGGATTAACTTACACAGGGAGAAATTCTGCTTCTC
>VZTM01029269.1:70964-103539 GCA_013400555.1 Jacana jacana | reverse complement strand
GAGCCCGGGCGGGGGAAGCCCGGGAGGGGGCGGGGGGTACCAGGCGAAGGGGTTCATGTCGGGCCCGATGCAGTCGCTGCTCCAGGATGCGCTTCCCACCACCTCGTGGGGCCCGCACCGCCGGCCCCTACAAAATGCGTTACTTCCGGGTCTCAGCCGCGCGCCCAAGGGTGTTAAAGCTTTCGGATGGCGTGGGGGGGATTGCGTCATTGGTCCGCGCCGGAAGTGCGGCAGCGGTGGCGGCGGGGCGGGGAAGTGGAAGTGGAAGTGGAAGTGGAAGTGGGACCGGGGACCGAGAGGTTCCTGGAGCCGAGCCCCTTCCCTCGCCACCATGGCCCGCGAGCTCATTGGTCCTGCGCTGCCACCTGGCTTCCCGCGCCACCCTGAAGCGGACCCGGATGAGGACTTCAGCCAGGGTGAGGCACGAAGGGCCCAAGGGCTCCTCTCCCCGCTCCGGGCTCGGCAGCCGGACGAGGCCTCGGGGCCGGGGAGCGGCTGCCCGCTCCACCGCGGAGCACGGGAGTGGCGTGTCCCCGTTTTCTCCCTCCCCACCCCGGGTGTCGGCGTCGTTCCCCCCGGAATGTCGTGTGTCCCCCTCCCCGCCGTGGGCCAGCGTGGCCCCGCGGGGTCCTTGGGAGCGGGAAGGGCCGTGTGGTGGATCGGTAAGGCAGCTCCGGCAGCCAGCATACGGCAGCTGGGTCTGGCGGTGCCTCGCTGGAGCTAACCTCCCTGGGTGGCTTTTACAGTGACTTTTTCAGAAAAAGGAGTCACCTTATGTTGTTGTACAAACACGAGACGGTTTTAAACTTGTTTTTTAAAACTGCTGTATTGAATCGGCCATTCTTTGCCCTCTCGAGTCACATACGCGCTTTGAGGCCTGAGTTCTCTAGTGGTTCCGAGCATGAAGTTAGTGGGCAGGAAGAAAAGGCAGCGTTGAGGTCTTTGCAGCATGCTCTCCTTTGTCAAACCAAAACACTCGATGAAACTGTCGTTTTTTCCAGTCAGTTTTCCTCAGGGTGTGGAACCAGCCTGTGATCCCTGAGGCTGTGGTGCCTCCTCTGCCAGGGCCTCGGGTGCTGAGAAGTGGGACCTCTCTGAGACTGCCAGGCTGGGTCTTCTGTAGCAGAGCTCAGTTCCCCCCGTATCAATAATAGCTCTGGAAGTAGCAGTTTGAGCCTTAGTAATCCAATCCAAGTTGGGGTGACTAGCATAGGTATATATATATTCAGTTTCTGACTCTTTCTGAGATCACTCCGTTATTCCAATCAAAGCAGCTCCCGTGGGAAAGGTTTGCTGTGCTCCTCATCGTTTAATCCAGGAGAGGGAGCAATAGGAAGAGAGACCGAAGCTGCTGCCGTAGCTGACACCATAGCAACATCAAGCTCTGGGTCGGTAGCTTGGCTTTGTACTGGGCTGACTTCACACTTGTTTGAGCTGAGGCAGCCTCTCCTATTTATCTGTGTGTTGATGGCTTACTCGCTTTCTTTCTATCAACATACTGATACGTGCTGCTAGTACCGAGGTTGTGTACGAATCCACTGAACAAAATTAATTAGGCTTATCAGGCTTTGTGATGCCAAGTGTTTCGGCAGTATCTAATCTGGGTTATTTAGCCTAGTTTGTCCTCTTTGTGTCCCTGTGTATATCAACTCTGCAGTAGTACTGCTACACTGGCAAATCTGCTTGGAGATTTCTGTGTGAAGTGGATGAAGGAATTTATTTGCCTCTTAAAAAAAAAACAACCCACAAACTAACAAAATTCAAACAATTCAAGCAAACAATTCAGGACCCACAAAGTTAAAGCATGCTAAGGGCATTGTCCAAATTCCTTTTCCACATAGATGAGCTTGGGGCATCAACCACCTCACTAGAAAGCCTATTCCCGTGTTTGACCACACTCTTGGGGAAGAAATGCTTCCTAATGTCCAGTCTGGCCCAGCTTTGAACCATTCTCATGTGTCTTGTTACTGGATCCCATGGAGAAGACCTCAGCACCTCCCTTTCCATGTCCCCCCCAGGAAGCCACAGAGGCAATGAGGTCACCCCTTGGTCTCCTGTTCTCCAAACCAGACAAAGCCAGAGTCCTCAGCTGTTCCTCTTAGGACATACATTCCAGCCCTTTCACCAGCTTGGTTGCCTTCCTCTTGACACATTCAAAGACCATTGCATGCTTCTTAAATGGTGGGGTCCAGAACTGCACACAGCTATTCAAGGTGAGGCCCCACCAGTGCTGAATACAAGAGGACAATTGCCTCTTTTGAACAGCTGGTTGCCTGTGTTTGATGCACCCCAGGATGCGTTTTTCCCCTCTTGGCTGCCAGATAAGCATTTGTCTTCCATCTGCAGTATGACATTGCCATGATTGATGTAGTGAACAAAAGAAACGTTTCTTGAGCAATTCCTAAATTCATATTTCTTTAAATTTTATTTGAATAGAATCACAGAATGGTGTGAGTTGGAAGGGACCTTTAAAGATCATGTAGTTCCAGCTCCAGACATAACAGCTCTGTTAATAGTTGTAACTTAGCATGCAAATTCTTACCTTTTCTCTTTTTCTAATGAAGAAAAACTGAAGTGTAATAGATGTAGTTTAGGTAACCACATGGATGTTAACATGTGGTATTTGGCCGTGTGAAACATGAGCAGAGTTAACTGCTTGCTTGTTGGTTTCCTTGTGCACCTCTGCCTCAGTAGATGAGGGAGTAGCTAAGGTAAGTGTCAGCTGCTGCTCCGCTTTTAGGTCAGCATAGGGGGAGCTGGAAGGGACTTTGCCAGGAGATAACGATGTCCTTTGGAGTCAGTCTACTCAAACAGTGCGACCCTTAATCAGGAGCAGTATGGGAGCAAACAGGAGTTGGACAGATGCAAGTGCTTGTCCCTGGTAAATCCTTTACCTTTCCTTCTTCAGCTTATCACTGTCCAACCCATGGGACACACTCATCTCCTTATTCTTTATTTCATGATGATTCCTCAGAGCTGGCCTGAACGTTCTCCTGCTGGAAGATTCATAACTCCTTTGGCCCCATTCACCCCTGCTTCTGTGCTGTCCTTGTAGCAGCAGGAAAGAAGTGCTGGGGAATGGGTAAAACCAGCCAGAGATGCAGAAAGGGTTTTCCTCTATATCAGCACTGAGGGGGCGTTTGCTGAAGTACAGGTGCGTTTATGTGATGTGTCTGAGTTGATCTATCACCGTTGCTGAAGGTGAAAGGGCCTACTCCTGTCTGTCCTTGTGCCTGTCTGATGGCATGGTAGATTGCATAGAATCACCAAACACAGCAGAAATTAACCTAGCAAAGCCAACAAAAAGCAGTTTTTCCTTTGGTTTCTGAATTGGATTGGCTTCATTTTCAGGCAGATAGTCACCAGTGCCATCTCAATGCAGAGGTCTTCTCAGAGCGCCTTCAGATAGCTACTTCTAGCAGCTGTGAATCATTCACTTCACTCTGACTTGAGGTGTATCCTTGGCTCTGTTTCACTCCTCTCTGTCCTCAAAATTTTCTTCTTGTGCTTTCTTATCCCACTGTCCTGCTCTGAGTTGTTCTGACTTGTGGTTACTTCCTTGCTTTCCATTGCTACATCTGCTTCTCTTCCTCACCTCATCGGTTTTAGTTTCCTGACACTGAGCTCTCCTCCATTTATCCTTCACTTTTCCATGTATTTCAGGGAGTTTCATTCACAGAATTCTCATTAGGTCTTGGCCTCCCTCCTTGCCCTTTCCTTTCCTGCTTCCCCAATCTATGCTTAGCAATCCCTATTTCTTCCTCTCTACTCTTTCCTGTGGCTCCCCACCTCCCCACGATCCATAGCTGTAGCCTTGCCTGTGCTGATTATTCATCTCAGTCAGTACCATGGCAGTATTAATTTTTAATCCCTGTTCTCCCAAGTCTCTCTCTTTTCCACTTCTTTCACCGTGTCCAATGACTTTTCCTTCCCCAGGCTTTAAATGTCATTTTCCCTTTGTGAATCAGTCGCTCTCTCTGTTTTGTTTCTGGTTGTCCTTCACAGGCTGTGGTTCCATGAACAAACAGTTCTTTCTGAGGAGTGATGGGTTTTGCAGTGTTATTTTTACACATCTTAAGTTCCCTGATCCAGTTTATTGTATAGCCCATGCAAACAGTTGTGCTGGCATGATGGGAGAGGAATTGGGATACGAAGCATGTATGTTAGCCCTGACGTTGGACAAATTGTCAGTGAGACCAGTCTCCTCCCTTAAATAGTTTGGATTTACATCTTCTTTCCAGCTTGCAATTTATCTCTTCCTCTGCAGTATCAGCTGCAGCTCAGCTTATTCCTGTCACTCCACTCTTACCTATTTGCATTCAGAGCAAATGAAGCTCAGCTTTCATGGTGTTGGGGCATCAGGTGGATGGAGAAAGCTGCTGTGCAGGATTTGTCTGGTTTTGAAGTGCTTCTTATCCAGTGGTGTTTCTCATACCAAGAAGGGAGACTTCTTGATAGCAGTCTGTATTCCTATTTATCATTCATCTCTTGGTTCCCTTTTATAGGCGGAGGTATTGTGGTTTTTTTCCTTCTTAGTGCTGAACTGGATTTGTGTGTCCTGGTCGAAGTCCCTCCCATTAAAACGGAAAACAAAAAGAAGTGGCAGATGTGTCTGGATGCTTTGTAGCTGGTAGTCTGTCCTTGTTCTCTGTCTTGTGCTGAAGATGAGTAAAAGCTCTATGAAGCTCACTTGAAGGACTCAATTTCTGCCTAGCCTTTGTCAGCTAACAATGGCACCATAATCTGTATCAGGTTTTATTTTGCACTATCAAAAAGTCGTAGTCCTTTAACTGGAGATGTAATTTCCTGGTACCCTTCATTTATGTGGTTTTATTGCACCTCATCTCTTCATCTAACCCTCCACGATTCATAAAGCCCCCCTTCATAAAGCCCATAAATGCCCTTTCCCCACAAAAACATCTTCCTGTCCCGTCGGACTCCATGCTTGAAATATGAAAAGGAGGAACAGTGTCTGTATTTCAGGATGCTAAATCACTGGTAGGATCAAATCACCATTATACTGGGTGTCAAGTCGTGCTGGGTGTGCGTGTAACGTGGCGCTGGCCCTGCGTGCACTGCCCTGGACCTAGGGACCATTGCTGGCCCTTGATTACTCCAGCTGGCTCTGTGTTGATGGAGCCTCTGAGAGTATTAAGTGTCTCATTTGGGGGGATATTTGCTGGTAGGATCAGTGGCTAAGCTACTCTTGGACCCGTCGTACATGGTACTATGGCCAAATAAGTCTGTAACAAACTGCGCTTCTGGTGGGGAAAGAACCAGGAAGGGCCCATTAGCACTGCTAGCATCGGAATTTCGGAATTTTTCCTTTGTTGGGATCTTGCCCCCCCCCCCCTCATTGCTCCAGATGGTGAAGGGTTAACTGGAGCAGGGGAGCTCCATGCACTGCCCCAGCAATGAAGTCGGAATGCCTAAATCATCCCTTTTTCAGCAGAGTACTTAAGTCTGTGCCGGTTGTTCACATTTAGCTGAACTGGGAATAACCTCAATCATTGAAGCATTCCTAAAGCAGGCTGGCAATTAAATTCCACTAATCTATGGTCTCCAATTCTGTGTATGAACAAATGATGTGATTCGTCACTAATAAGCTTCTAATGCTTTATTAAAGTGATAGTTTCTTTCAAGTATACCAGTTTATACTATATGCATTGTAAATCAGTTGTTAGATAAAGCAGGTCTTTCTACTCCTGTTCCAGATGACACTGGCATAGTAATGGATTAGTAATATGCTAATTGGATTTGGTGGGGAGGGGGTTGTTAATTGAAATACAGTGCTGAAAAAAAGTAACTTCTAGAAGTTTGTTTAGATATCTCCTCTAAATACTAGACGGAGCAATGATTGACTGGGCTTAATTCCATATAGATATGTGTTTTGGGGGTACCCAGATAGATCAGACTCCTTTGGAATGTTTAATAAGTATCCCCCATAACCCTGAATGTTCAGTTGCAGGGCCAGCACTGCCTCCAGGCTATAAAAGCAGCTGTAGCTCAGAAACCCCTGACAGTGATGATGACTCGGAATCTCTTCCTCCAACTGGAAACACAAACAGAGATTCTGAAGAGGAGACAGAAGGAGATCCAGTGCCCAAGTGAGTGTGTTCTTAGGCCATTTGTATATTTCCATTGTATTGCAAATGAAATGCGTCTGTACAAATTATGACAAAGGGACAGTATTTCATCAATGAAGAGGTAAACCCTGTACCTGTGTAAAACTTGATGACCTGTTCTGCATGTTTTTTGCAGTCAAGAATATTTACCTGGCCCGTTTGACACCCTACAGTGGAATTAAGTCATTTAGGGCAATCAGATCTCTGTCTGCACGTGTTTTATTTTAGTTCTGCAATTGAAGTAATAAAGTCCTTAATGTTTTTCTTATACACTAAGGACAGACCCCACTTATGATGTATGTAAGTATTTGGTACTTGAGTTTTGCCACATTTCTGGTATACTACCTGCCATTGAGAGGTCATAGGAAATATTTATGGGCATGAATTTATGCATTCAATTAAGTCACATCTAATGCAAAAAAAAAGAAATTATTTAGCAAATTACAGGAGTCTGCACATACACTCATTTGGCGGGGTTGATTACTCACAGTGGCCATGTTAAAACATTTCTGTTTGTGGTAGGCCTTGTGTAAAGGACTTGAAGGGCGTTATGCCATATTAATGGGTCTTAGAGTACTTATCGCTCACTTCTCCCCTGTTGTCTTACTCAACAGTTTCTCAGTTCAGTAGAGTTGAACTGGGAAATACACTAGTCAAAATGCAGACAGTGTTAAAAAAAAAAGAAAGAACATGGAGAAAGAAGTGTGCTGAATTTAAAATTACTTTCTGACTAGAAAATGGTATTTCAACATTTTACTACTTTCTACAGCAGAAGCATTCTTAATGTTTTTTTTTTTAAATGTCAGAGCATTTTTGGAGTGAAGCTTATGCTCCCAATTTTTTAATTGCTTCGAATTATTTTGGATCCTTTTGCACTGTTTCCTTGGTAACAGCAGGATATTTAGTACATAAGACTGTCTGAAATAATTTTATGTATTTAGTTCCTTTTTAAAATGTAGATAATTGCTATGCATGTCAAGGTAATTATTAAGTGAAACCTTTGTATTTTCAGAAAGCCAAAAAGAATTCAGGAAGATGATGATGATGATGATGATGATGGCTTTTTTGGGCCCGCTCTTCCTCCTGGATTTAAAAAACAGGATGATTCTCCAGAGAGGTAATTAAAATGGAATTAGATTCCTTAATTCTTTTCACATTCTTTTCCTTAAAACACAATTATTTTAGATAAAATATTTTGCGATGCTATTATGGAACACTTCAGTTTCTCACTTCAGATTCAGGTGATTAGAATTGCTTCCTCCACATTCTGAGAACAGCAACAGCGTTCTCTTGAAGCAGAACACACAGTCCTCCTGCTCCTGGTTGGAAGGTTGGAGAGACAAAAAGAAAAATGTCAGCTGAGTTATATTTTGAATGTCAGATTTCTTCCATTTCATATGATGGGTCTCTGATCAGCGCAGAAGAGACATATGACAGGTACAAGGGCCTGTTGTTCTGCAGTTTGTTGTGGGCTGTGAAGGGAGCAGGACAGTGTGCTGTCCTGTGGTGCAGTACAATGCAGACTGTTGGAATTGTTGTTTGGTAAGGCACCAAAAGATTAATTTTCTACATGGAGACACCTAAATAATGATCTGAACAGTGTAGGTTTCTAGAAAGCAAGCTGTCGGGGTTGAGCAAACAAGCATTATTTATAGCCTCTATCAGGAATCTTTCCATTTGATTGCACACAATTATAAAATACTTGCCAAAAAAACCCAACCAAACATTTATGGATTTTCTATGCAGAATTCATCCGTATCTCACAGCCTTCTAGTCTTTACATCAATCTGTGCACGTCCTTCCATAATTTGAAATTATAATCCATAGTGAAACTGGTACTTCCAAGGGGAACTCTTATTGATGAAAAGTACAAGAGAGTCCCTTGATCACTATTTTCTTCTTTAGAGCAATAGGGAGCTGGTAGATAAAATAAGTCAATGCTTACCTGTCAGGTATAAGGTTTCATTTCCGAGGAAATGACTCATTTCCTTGTCAAGTTGCTTATGCAGTTTACCATCTCAAAGGAAATTTCAAAGTCGATTTTTTTTTTTTATAGTGTGGATAATTTTTTATGGTGCTTGGCAGCAGTTAGGAAAACAAGAATTTAAGTAACTTAAATGTATTTGGAAGTATCCTCTTCATCTGTTGGGTTGCACTTTCCTGCAATCTACAAACTTATTATTGTGGGTATAATGCTCAGTGGGCTCATTTGGTGTTTTGATGGTCTTGAGAGTAACATCTTTTCTTTTTCTTAGTTTCATATACATCATGTGTTATTTTAATTACAAAATTTAGGCAGTCACTAAAAATAACGCCATTTCTAACAAAGCGAAGAAACGCTCGTGGCTTTTAACATCAGTGGAGGCAGCTTTCTTGACTCTTGACATGAGTGCTCCTCTGGTGAAATGGCATGTCAAAGTGTACAAAGGAAAAGAGGAAGAAGGGGCAACTTGTGGTTTGAAGGTTAGAGAGATGAGCAGTAACACAGGTGGTCACCCATCGGATAACCTCGGTCTTTTGTATGGTCACCCCCACTTTTATTTCTACTTAGGAGTTTGTGGTCAGTAACCTGCATTTACATTCGGAGAGCAAGAATCTGCTCCGTGTCTGTGACTATGAGAGATTGAAGCAGTAAAAAGCCACTTGCTAGTTTTTTGGGTTGTTTTTTTTTCTCTTGTTCTAGCTCACCATACAACTGCTCCTAGCACACACCAAGAAAGCAGATTGAGAGGAGCTGTTTTCCACCCAGCCCGATTCCCTGAATAGGTGGGAAAGGTGTGATGTGTGGGAAGAGCCTTGTCTATCTTCCGCCCCCGTACACCTGGCAGTCTGGTTGTGCTGACACACTGCGCAGGGTGTAGACACAATGCTGTTAACTGTCTCCCCACTGCATCTCCCTTAGCGTTGGGCAGATTGGCAGCTGACAATCTAGCCATGAATAATGGAAACCAATGCAGGCTGTTAGTTTCAATGTATGGGCATACTGTTTATTAGCTCTGTGTGACATACTCTTTTCTTTTAGAAAAGCTTTTGTTCTGTTGCATATTTTCCAGACTTGTCAAAGCAACGTACTCGTGATTAGGAGCTGCTCATGTGGCAATTTGAAGCTTGTTAAAAATTGTTTGAATCGTTCCAGCATAAAATACGTATACATATACTTATATATGGACAGATTTCCTTCACCTTTGGAAAGAATATTGCTGTTTGTCAGTGTTAGATGGAAGTGCACCACTAGTAAATATTCCCAAAGTATTCATACATCAAAGTAAAGAACAAAGGTTATCTTAAAAAAAAGAAGAAAAGATGTTATATATCAGAAGAATGCTGAAATACCCATCTCTAAACATGTGTTAGCAAGGACTTGAAGTCCAAGAATAGGAAAGCATTCTTTGCCGTATATGAAAACCAATATTCCTTAAATGAAAACTGAATTCATGATAATCTTGGGGTGGTTTTTTTGAATGTGTACAGGCAGGTGCCAAAGCTGCCAACAGCAGCAAAATGAGTTTTATTTAGATTCACTTCACCTGTTCAGGGAGCCTCTGGACATCCAGGAAACTGTCAAGAATCACGTTGACTGTGTGCTGCTGAGGAAAGACCTCAGCAGGGTTATTCATGTGCAGAAGAAAAAGCTTAGAAATGGAAAGTGTGGGAGGGATGAATATGGGAACCATTTTTCTATTCCTTGGAAGAGCCTTTGAGCTGTGGCAGAAACAAGGCAGTGTATTTGAGATCTGCTTTTTCACAAGTTGCACGAATACAGCCCACAACATAGATGTCCTTAGCTATTTTAGGAGGCTTTTTTTATAGCTTGATTTAACGGTCTCTCCATGCAAAATAAAGCTACTTGTATACAAAAATAAAAGATTATTTTGGCCTTATCTGTATAGGTTTAAATTCAGTCTCTGTAACTCACATTGGGAATTTAAAATATGGCCTTAACAAGAAAGCCATCAGAGCGGAACAGAGGGAAAGAAAAGCTGTTTCTTTTTTGCAGCAGCTAGGTGGGAGTGGAACTTCAGATTTAACCCAGACCTGGTGCCTCCGATTGGAACCACACCAGTACCCTCATCCTGGCTTGAGCTCACATTTATTGCTTGTGTCTTTCTACCTGTGGCTGGCTTTCTGGCAGGACTTTCTGCTTTTCCCCCTTTTCAAATCCCGACAATAATATCACTACAGCAGGGCTGTGGCGATTAGATTATGTGGGATTTAGCAGCAGACCGTAATTAGCATAATTCAATTCATGTTGTGTTACATTTGATTGCCCTGAAGCTCAGAAACTGGAGATCATAATAAACAAAGTCTCTGTTGATGCATTGTGAGCACACTGTCACTTGGATATTTCTTCAGGTGATAATTGTTTGGCGTTTTAATTAGCTTTTATAAGCTTTAAAGAATATGATGGTGGACTATTAAGAGGAGCTCATATGCAGAAGTCTTTTCAGTACTGAAAGCACAGTTTGTAAAATGCTTTGAACTGTTTTCACACTGAAAAGAGATTCTCACCTTTCTTTCTCTGCTCCTGGAGACAAATGAATTCTACCGCTTGCAGAGTTGCTGCGTAGGAAGAAATTTGTGAAGTTACCTGGGATCACAAAGCTTTTATTCTCTCATCCCCACTCCAAGGGAAAATAAACTTAAAACCAGAGGAGTTCACGGATTCTGTTTATTGAAGGACAGTGAAACTGTGGTGCAAGGAAAGAAAGAGCAAAACTGGCTTTGTTGCTAGAGAGAGAGTAGCACGTGTTTGAGCTCCTACCTTTCACTGCTCTTGAACCTGGTGAAGGAAGCTGGGAAGGGAGGGGGGGAAGTGGATTTCCTTGACTGCATGCTGCAACTTTCCTGATTTTCTTGCATCCCAGCTCTCTGAAGAGGTCCTTCTGGAAAACCAAGAAACTCTTCTTACTCAGTTATTTCTATGGCCTGTGCATAGGGGGCACACTTGGCATGGGAGGAAGGAGAATCACACTTCTCATCAACACGAGATTTTATATAATCTGTTCCCTCTTTTTTCAACCAACAGCGGAAGGCTGTCATTTAATGTACTCTCCATGCTGGTTGTGTTGCTTCCTTTTTTTCCCCCTCAACTGAAAACTGTGATTTTATCTTTTTTTATTTTTTTCTTCTATCCCCTCAAGGCCCATTATAGGTCCTGCGCTACCGCCCGGCTTTAGGAAAGCTTCGCAGGACACCGGGAATAGCAGACGGACCATAGGACCGGCTGTTTCATCAGAAATCCGTACCCAGGTTTGTGAAAACAGAAGCCTTTTGTTTTAGTACAAGCTATCTGAAATGCTTAAACAAGCAGGAGCCTGAAAAGTCTACTAGACATGCTTTTTAGCATGACAGTTTAATTTTAGACCAGAAAGTGTCTGGCATATTTTTGCCTGAGTCAAATACTGTAACTAGAAATAAGCCTTAAAAAAAGCAAAAGGCTGGTCTCGCTTGTTGTGATTTTGCTGTTAGATGGATGATGCAGTCACTGAACACAAGAGATTTAGGCACCCTAAACTGCAGCCACGGTAATTCTTCCTGATGTTTTTCCATTCTTTCTTTTGGTGTGACGTCCTTCACAAGTGAATGTCTTGGCAAAGCTCAAATTTTGAAAGACTTCAACCTGGTAGAATGAAAATATTTACCTATAATCCAAGCTTTTACTCCTTTGCTCATGGGGCAGCAGATGATTATTTTACATATCTTCACCTCATTAAAAATGTTTATTAGTGGATGCGTTAAATGGGTTTAAAGGATGCAATTGAGAGTGACGCTACGGTGTCCCCAGTTGTCCCTGTCAGTAGCAAGATGATACTTGTAACTGGGAGTGAGGAGGAACAGGACAGGGACACTGACACAACTTTATGGTTTGTGGGTTTTGACTGCTCTCATCAGATAAGGTAAAATCTAGGTAGAAGTCCTATAGTCTAATCCCTAGCTATGAAATAATGCATGTACATTAGAAGATACAAAGAACATTCAGGAATAAGACGTGTGACAAAATACAGCTTGTATGGGGAAGATTCAGCTCCCTAAACATGGGCTTCCAGTACCATTCTGAGGGATCTGAATGGTCTACAGCAGGCTGGCAGACGGGGAGTAGCACCCTAGAGAAGCATCCTTCTTGAGCAACCCCTCTTAAGCCGGGCAGGGTATCCCGAAGGCATCAAAAATAGTGCTGGATACCAGTGTTTAGGCAATTGAATCTTGGTCATGTCATGACAAACAAAATATTAATTCCTTGTGAGAATTAACTTGTGTTTCCACAGTTACTGTTTGTTTCTAAAACATGTTTAACTGCCAGACACTGTGGGACATTCTAGGAAGGAATGAGGCAGAGGCTGCTGTGGAACTTGACTTTTATGATTAGTAGTCTTGAAGTGTATCCTTCTTCAGCCTCCTACAGAGAGTGTTGTCATAATCCTTCATGAAGAATGATTGTCTGACATTAAGGTATTCATCGTCTTATAACTCCAAATAACGATTTAGCAATTTATCATAATGATAAATCTCTTAAGGCAGAGCTGTCAAAACTGGTCTCCTTTATATATTTTACGAACAAACCCCCCTCTTTTCCTCTAAATACATCTTCTAGCAATGGCTTTCTTACAGCAGTTACAGAACTTAGCTTTCTTTTTTTTTCTCTTCCTATTAATACTTTTTTACCTTTGATTATGGTGAGTAATTTTTTATTTTGTTTCAATTTATTTATTTTGTATTCTAGTACATTTTTAGAGGCAGCTTATTTTGTGCTGACTCTTCACTTTTTATTGTTTTTTCCCCTTAAAACTTGAAGGCAGTATTTTTAATGTTTGTTTAATTTCATCTTGTTTGAGGCAGGTGGTAATGGAGTGAATTGAACTTAAGACTAATGAGAAAGGAAATGAGACATGCTTCTTTAATTAAAACTTGGTGTGAAATTTGCTTTTCATCCTCAACGACTTTACTATTCAGTTTATCATGAAAGTCTTATATCTTTGCATTTTTTATTTGTTTGTGCACAGGGGAGGGAAATGTTTTACCAACTTGGATTCTCAAGGTGGTAATTCCTTTTCCCCACCAGCTTCTTCTTTAAAAGAGAGAGAATGTAGTCGCTCCATTCTGTAAAAGTCGAAGCATAGTTGTAGATAATTAGTGAAAGCTAGGCTGTGTAAAGACCACACGAAAAGGCTTAGCAAATTTAATGGCTCTAGGACCAGTTGCATGAAATAGGTCTGAAAGACTGAGGGTAAGAAATAGCTATAAACACCAGTTTCCCTCATAATTTTTCTCAAAACCATTCTGTTTGCTGTTGGGACTGTTTAGTTTGAGGAAGAGGAGGCTCATCACTCTCTACAACTGCTTGAAAGGACATTGTAGAGAGGTTGGTGCTGGTCTCTTCTCACGGGTAATCAGCGATAGAACAAGAGGGAATGGCTGCAAGCTGCAGCAGGGTAGGGTTAGGCTGGACATTAGGAAAAAATCCTTCACAGAAGGAGTGGTCAGTCACTGGAATGGGCTGCCCAGGGAGGTGGTGGAGTCACCATCCCTGACTGTGTTTAAGAGTAGATTAGATGTGTGGTTGAGGGATATGGTGTAGAGGAGAACTTGTAGAGTAGGGCTGATGGTTGGACTCTATGATCCCATGGGTCTCTTCCAACCAAAATGATTCTATGTTTGCTTGGGTGGTTCCAATTTACCTGTGTCTGGCTGGCAGATGCATTGCACTAGGTATGTATGTTTGCTCTTCTAGAGAAAATCATTCTAATCCTATGAAGCCCAAGTGTTTCTTGATGATCTTAGCACTATGATTGACAGAAGTGTTTTATTTTTGGAAGGTGACGGATAGTAGTGAGGAAGAAGATGATTTTATAGGCCCAATGCCTGCAAAAGGACCGGTGGAGTCTGATGTGACTAAAGAATTTGAACGCCGAGCTCAGAGAATGAAGGAAAAACTTACTTCAGCAGACAGTGTAAGTTGGTTTTCTTTAATTTCTCATGTTTTGTTGCCAGAATGTATTTGTGTTTTTTCTTTGCCTGTTTCTGTGTTAATTGAGTTGCAGTTCTGGTTGGGATGTTAAGTGTTTGCAATTTGTTAAAGCAAAGAAAAATCCATGATTTCTGCTGGAAGCCAACAGATTCAGACAGCAATTTTTTATTAAGCTTTTTTTCACTCTCTCATCCCCACTATTTCTTCTGTAAAGAACGAACCCAAGCAAGTTACCAGGGAATCGTGGATGACAGAGCTTCCACCTGAACTGAAAAGCTTTGGATTGGGCCCAAGAACATTCAAGAGAAGAGCTGATGAGAAATCTGGCGATAGATCTATTTGGACAGATACTCCGGCTGACAGAGAGCGAAAAGCCAAGGTGAGCATTTATTCATTCGTGTAGGCAGCATGTATGTTGTTGATTCTTTGTGGAAACAAAGTAAAGATCACCTGAGCTGCTGAATGAAGGGTTTTTTTCCCAGGTTTTTCTTTGTTATCCAAACTTATTCTTTCAGGCTTAGAGGTAAAGGCAAAGAAATAATGAGTTTGAAGTAACACTGGTATTCATTTATTCCCTCTCCCTTCTGCAGTAGTCAGGTAGTCTCTATCAGCTCGTTGAGTTTCCAATTACAGTGTGTCCAGTGTCTTGTTCTATCAAGCTGAGCAAAAAATATCAGGTGGCCTTTATCGTGGCCTCTACTCTTCAGATTTAATTAAAGTAGATATAGATTTCCTTGCTTTTTACTTCAGACATTCTGATTACTACAGCATGTTATTTGCTTCTACTCAACAGGAAAGAGAAGAGGCAAAAAAGTCAACCAGTAAAGATAATGAAGAAATTGCATTATCTGGGAGAGACAAGAGACTTGTTGAGCAGGTGACTTCATACAATGTAAGTGTAATAGAAAAATACTTCTTTCTCCTGCATTTCCTTTAGTTCTTCACTCTTTTCTTTTGGTTCTCATTTCTCACGCTGCTGGTTTCCATGGTGATGCCACTACAGTCTTCTCTTTTAGTGCCCAAACCTACCACCCTTTAAGTCATTAGAACATCTGCCATTGACTTCAGCAAGATCCGCATTGGGTCCCCAAGCTGCTGCTGAAAACAGTGGGACAGAATTGGGGTTTCTATAGATGGTCTCAATTGTAGGTGCTATTTTCCTTAAACCACCCTCATATCAGGACACGGTTGCTGGGATTAGACAGCCTTAACCAAAATATTAGCTTGCTTCACCCAATTACCCGTGTCCCAAGAATGAAAGGGTAGTGAAGGTTTAACTTTCAGGACAAAGTATGCAT
The DNA here is from genome assembly GCA_013400555.1 of Jacana jacana. Lineage (NCBI taxonomy): Eukaryota > Metazoa > Chordata > Aves > Charadriiformes > Jacanidae > Jacana > Jacana jacana. The sequence continues at coordinate 88,150 of VZTM01029269.1, read as the reverse complement.
TAACATGGAAGAAGCTTGATGGGCTAAGCAGATCAATGCCTTCATTACGCTATGGAATTGATTGCATTAACTGCTCATTACAGCAGCATTGTTACATGAAGTTTTCTTCAATCTCTGCAGAAGCAGATAATTGTCACAGGCAGATGTTGATTTACCAGAAATCCAAACTCCATGGTAAATCCCCCTCTCGCTTTTGTGTCTGCCGTCCCTGTCCGCCACAGCCGTACAGCTGTGCCTCCCACTTCTTCCCTGGTTCATAGCCTGAAGTCTTATGGAAGGCAGTCCTGTCTCTTGAGAGTATAATTAACTTGAGAATCGCAGCCTTGGCTTATATTACATGATTGAAGTTGATCTGGCACTCTTAATAATTTATTTGTGGTTCATTAGATGACGTGTCCCTCCTAGAGGCTTGCAAATCCAGAGCTGTTAGCGTAACGTCTTCAATTTCTTCCGTGTTGCTGGTTTCTACTGTCATTATGAAAATAGTAGAATCATTTTCATGTAAGACTATGGGCTTTGCTCTCTACCATTGCCAGAATAAAACATAGATAGGCCTTTTACTATTTCTAAAGTTAATGGAGTTCTCCCATTAAGGAGGATCTTGTTTAAGAACACTAGTTCTTGGGTTGGGGTTTTTTGCATATTTTTCTTTGCTGTTTGGATGTTGGTTTTGGTTTTTTGGTTGGTTGTTGGTTTTTTTTTAAATAAAAAAACCAAACATTTTCAGGTGGTTAAATGTTGGGGGGTTTTTTAGGCTTAAAGTTTTTTTTTTCCTCTATTCCTCCCTACTTCTTTCCCCACTGACTTTTATCAAGGACATTTTCATAGAACAGAAGCTTTAATTCTTAAAATAATTTCTTAGAGTTAACTATTTCAGTACTGTTGGCATATAGGTTCTCTGGAGCAATTCTGTCAGCCCTGATGCAGTTAGTGTATGCACAGGGAGTGCAGGAAAATGAACCTTCAGAATGAAGATCTCATGATGCTAGACATGAGAAGAAAATAGAGCTGCGCTTTCTGATGAAAGAATTGATTTGGACTGGTCTTTTTGACTGATTTGTAATGATTTGGGAGTCTGAGAAGTCGACTACTTAATGATACAGAAATAGACTTTATCTCAGTAAAGGAGGGGCCACATAAGGTTCTGAGATCTAACCCTCCTCACATGGGAAATCACCAGAAGTTTTATGTTGTATTTGGGCTGGATCATGCTCTTTATTAAGCTCAAGTAAAGGCCTTGACTTGGCAAAACACATGCTCTAGGCTCAAACCCATGTCTTTGTCCCGTGGGCTTGCAGCAGATGGTTCAACTACTGAAAAGTTAAGAGCAGGCATTAAAAACACAATACTGTGTGAGAGAGTCATCAAACAGGCTTGTCCCTGTCCTTAGCAGTGACCAAAACCGGATGCTGAGGGCAAGTGTATAAGAAACGGGGCCTGTACTTTGAGATATTTGCCAGAGAAGAGGAGGCTGAGGGGAGACCTTATTGCTGTCTGCAACTCCCTGAAAAGAGGTTGTAGGGAGGCAGGGGTTGGTCTCTTCTCCCAAGTCACAGGCAATAGGACAAGAAGAAATGGCCTCAAGTTGAGCCAGGGGAGGTGCAGATTGGATATCAGGAAAAGTTTTTAGACTGAAAGGGTTATTAAGCATTGAATGGGCTGCCCAGGGAGGTGGTTGAGGCACCATCCCTGGAGGTGTGGTTGACAGGCTTGACACAGTGCTTAGTGATGTGGTTTAGTGATGGGTTGTTGGTTTTTTAATCGGAGTTAGGTTGATGGCTGGACTAGATGATCTCAAAGGTCCCTTCCAACCTAGACAATTCTGTGGTTTGATATTTCTCTTTACTTATCTTCATTTGGCTCTGCTAGTAATGGCAGAGCAACTTTTATATTTCTTTTGTGTTATTTTTATGAATTATCTCCACTGTCTGTGCAGATTCAACGACATTATCGCTGTCTTTAACATCAGTGACTTATTAGGATTTTATTCCATGTAGACAAGTTTGCATACACTTTCTGCTCTGTGTCTGCTAAAGTTATCATTCTGTTCTCCAGTTTCTAAGCTGTCGTCCTTTTCTGGAATTTTTAGCCTTCCTAATTCCCGTCTTTCCATTTGGATTTTCTGTACTTTGTGGATATTTTGTAATATTGTTGTTTACTCTTCCTTCTTCCTGGTTTTCCAGGAGTCAAAGAGGTCAGAATCTCTCATGGACATACATCAGAGAAAGCTAAAGAGCAAAGCGTCCGAAGAAAAGAACAAACCTCAAGAAAGAAGGCCCTTTGACCGAGACCAGGATCTCAAAGTCAATCGATTTGATGAAGCACAGAAGAAAGCTCTTATAAGAAAATCCAGAGATCTGAATAGTAAATTTGAGCACAGTAAAGGCAATATGTTTTTGTAGCATAAAAGCATGAAGCTTTTTTGAAGGGAAGTCAATTAAACTTTGAATACTTGATTTTTTAAGTATTTTTCTGTAAATATTTGTATGCAAAATAAATATCCTGATGTTTACTTATTTCTCCTTGTCTGTAAATACTCTGCTAGGGAGGAACTTCTCTACTAAAACTAAACTGGTAAAAGGAAGTCCTGGTATAAAAAAAGGTATAAATTTGCTACTTTCAAGCGTTTATCTATGTGTTTGTATATATATATAGTTGGCATGAAAATAATTAATTAAAATTGGTATTATTTAAGGAGCTCTAGATTGGGTCTTGGAATGGAGTTGGCAGTTTCCCATCCTTCTCCTGCCACACTAGGTATTTTTGCCGAGCCTGTCCTGAAGGCTATGGAAAAATCCTCTTTGGACTTTTGGGCAGGACATGGTGTAACTGGAGTTCCTGCTGGGGAACATAAACTCAACTGGCAGCTCTTATGTTCACCCCAGGCTTTTATTTCTATGATTCTGTGTCTGTACATAAATACAGGTTTATATGTGTGTACAGTGTGATTTCTGCAGTATGGCAGGGAGAGCTAGTGGTAGCAGAAGTAATAAAACCTCAAGATTTGCAGGTTTAATTATAAGATGGTAATATGCAAGCAGAGAAATTCTAATTTGAGTTTCAATTTGTCGGGCTTATCAGAAAATCCATCTTTTTTAAGCAAACATAATCTGAAACTCAAAGCAAAATAAAGCTTATTTTTTCAGTTAATTTGCAGGGCGGAACAGCTCTTTGGTGTCAAAAAGGAAATAAATCTGATATTAAAAAAAAAAAAAGTCTACACCCATGGTTAGATTTCTTTAGCTCTTCTGTGTGTGTGTGTGTTGTGTGTTCGGAGCAGCTGAAGGGAGAGTTGTGTTACGCAGTTAAAATTAGACTCGTACTTTCACCCCTTTTCTGTCGAGGAACGTTTGGGATCCTCTTTGAGGAGCTGCTGAAAGTATCTGTATGGGAAAATAATTGTCTATAGGAGACGCTGGCAACCTGTTGGGAGGTGGGACACGCTTGGTGTGTTCGACATCACGGGGCTCGCTGAAGGAAGGTGGCTGCGACAGACCGTCTTATCGGAGCCGGGACCCGGCGAGTCCCAGAAACCAACAGCTAAAGGTTGGCTACGAGTGTATTGCAGGTCTGCGTGAGCCCAGGGCACGGCCTCCACCTCTGCTGAGAAGAGGTCTTGGGAGAATTTTCAGCGTTGGGAACAAACACAGACAGTATGTTTAAATACTGCCCTTTTGTTTGTTTGTTTGTTTTAATAGACAATTTATTTTGCCTTTATTGGTAATTTATCTGCTACTTTATTGGTAATTTATCTGCTGCCCTCGGGAGGAAGAGAGATTGCTTTCGTGTTGTGTTTGGTTCTTCTTTTCATTGCTTTTGAGTTNCCTAAGCGCATCACCCAGCCCTCGCTCATTTGGACAAGTCTGTAGCGGGGTCGAGGGCTGCTTGTATAAAGATTTAGATGATATGTGCTTCGTTCTCGTTCTTCGGTCCCTCCATCTCCAAACTGAGGACCAGTCACCAGACATCACAGATGGCCAGACCTTGCCATCCAAATGTTTGCTGGACACCCCGCTGTCCTGGTTTGAGTGACACAGGACTATTTTCTCTTCTACTGCTGGGAAAAATTGCACTCTTTGAAGACTCTAGTGTCTGAATTTGTGAAAATATTTACTTTATAATGAGCTGTGGTATGTGGATTTCAATGTCTTTGGTGTTTTCAAACCTTGCCAGGTGCAGGGATGAGGAGGAGCAAGACCTAGGCACGTGACCCAAGCTGGCCAACAGGATTAATTATTTCATACCACAAACATCACATTCACTATAAATTAAAAAGTTTGCAAAGTTGTTCTTTCTCTTCCTTGATGGCTGCCATCCTGAAAACTCCTTGCCCCAGAGCCCTTCCCTTCCTCCTGGAGTCATAGCGCTCCCAGTGTCCCACTTTGCTGTCCCCTACTGGGAATGCAGCTTCCTGCTGATAGAACTGGCTGAGTATAATGCTTTTATATTATGTATATTTGGTACTGGGATCAATATTGCTTCATTAGTGTTATTAATTATCTAGTCTCATTCTATTAAATCTGTTTATATTTCAACCCTCGTGTTCCCTTCTTTTTTCCCCAATTCCCTTTCTGGGGTTGGGTCGCTGGGCGATGGAATAATTGTCTGAAGAGCAATAAATTGTTGTGGGTTTCCCAAACCGTAACACTGGCCTGGCCCCATCCCAGTCTCCTGCCTTCTCCAAGGACATGTCTGAGTGGAGGCTCCAGAGTGTTGCTCAAGGGGAGGAGGGCGCTTGTAACGGGGAGCTCAGGCACCCCCTTCATTGGTCACCATGTGGGGGACACAGTTCTAATTAGTGAAGCCTCGGTATGAGCTGGGGACCTGTTTTCTCTCGTCTGCTTAATCAGGGGTGGAGGGGTTCCCATTCACGAAGAAGCCTCTCTAAGACTTGATGAAATGTGCATTCAGAACTTGAGATGGGAGGGGGGGAAGTGGAATTGTTGAGAGTTCAAATTAAGCTTTCCATTACTCCGTCTAAATTGAGTGAATTTTTGAATTGCGTTAATACACAAACTAATCTCCCCTTAACGAAGCCAAACCATTCCCTCCAATAGTCATTAGAACAAGCAGCAACTCAGTAAATTACAAGCTCTGTGAGCTTTTGTGGTAAAAGATGAGCTGTGCTCTACAATTTGGACAAGCTGTAAAGCATATCTGCAGAAATGCAGCGCTACAGGCTTGGGGCAGTGTGGCTGGAGAGCTGCAGGGTAGAAAAGGGCCTGGGGGTGCTGGTTGACAGGCGGCTGAACATGAGCCAGCAGTGTGCCCAGGTGGCCAAGGAGGCCAATGGCATCCTGGCTTGTATTAGAAATAGTGTGACCAGCAGAAGTAGGGAGGTGATTGTCCCCCTGTCCTCAGCACTGGTGAGGCCACACCTTGAGTCTTGTGTCCAGTTCTGGGCACCTCAGCACAAGAGAGATCTCGAGGTGCTGGAGCGAGTACAGGGGCGGGCAACAGAGCTGGTGAAAGGCCCCGAGAATAAATCCTAGGAGGAACAATGGAGGGAGCTGGGACTGTTTAGTATGAGGAAGAGGAGGCTGAGGGGAGACCTCATCACTCTCTACAACTGCTTGAAAGGACATTGTAGAGAGGTTGGTGCTGGTCTCTTCTCAAGGCCAATTAGCGACAGAACAAGAGGGAATGGCTTCAAGCTGCAGCAGGGTAGGTTTAGGCTGGACATTAGGAAAAAATTCTTCCAGTCAGTCACTGGAACGGGCTTCCCAGGGAATTGGTGGAGTCACCCTCCCTGACTGTGTTTAAGAGTCGTTTAGATGTGGTGATGAGGAATCTGGTGTAGGGGAGAACTTTGTAGAGTAGGGCTTTATGGTTGGACTTGATGATCCCAACGGTCTCCTCCAACCTGAATGATTCTATGATTCTATGATTCCATATTCCTATGCAACCTGCTATAGGTTTGGCAGGGGGGGTGGACTAGATGATCTCCAGATGTCCCTTCGAACCCCATATCATTCTGTGATTCTATGTCGTGTTACCCAGAAACAGTAAGAAATGCAAGTCCAGGGCCACCAGTTGTCGCATGAAATGTGTCTTCTCTGGCAGCTACATGGGAAGTGGTGACCCCCAGCAATAACTCACCCAAATGTGGCATTTCTGTCCTTTTCTATCCTGACATCAAGGCTGAGATATTACCTGAGCAGAGTTAATCTTTCCACGGCAGCCACGGCTGGGTCCTGTTACAGTAGCCATAACCACAACAGGCAGAAGCCCTTTCTCCATCTTCTTATGTTCTTTCCTTCTGGTTCTGATGATCTGTTTTTTTATACTGGACATTAAACCAGTAATAAATCCCACTGCTCTTCAAAATTATACCCCTTTTTAATCAGTGTGGCAAATCAAGCCTTATTAAAAAAAAAGAAAGAAAAAGTCTTGCTTTTACTGTGGGAACTTAAGGTCTCTTAAGGTCTCTAGGAGACAGCAGCACAGGCTGTTTGTCACTTCAGCAGGAGCAGCTGCAGCTGTGACTTTCTTCCAAATAAGCAATCCAAACATAAATATTCAAAAGCAATTCTCATGAGCAGACTTTGGAGGGAAATAAATAAATAAATAAATAAAATATAAAAAAAAGAAGTGACTGGCTGGCCCAGACTCTCAGCTGCTTAACATTGCCACCACTTGCTTCACTTCATAGGGCTGTAGCTGCCTGTGTACAGCAGGAATTTGACAACTTCCCGGCCTCAGGGCAAATTATATCTTCTATCTCTCTCCTTTCCTGTCTGTCTTTCCCAAGGAGCCTCACTCCCTACGTATGCCAATACCTGGGCTGCTACAAAGCACTTGACATACATCAACAAATATTTTTTGACATGTTTTAATCTGTGTGAGCCCTGGAAGATTGACTGCAGCTCTCCCCAACAGTCCTGCTGGTGGCCACCTGTGAGGGGTGGACACCCATCACCAGCTTAGGGTCAGAAAGAAATTTGTCTGAGCCCAGCCATGATGGGGAGAGGACAAGTGTTGAGTTATTACATCGGCATCAGCTCATAGAAGAGAAGACCCTTTGCTCTCTGGAGCTTTATACTGGAGTTCATGGTAGAGCAGCAGAGCTGTGACACCAACTGGAACCTAGCAGCCACCTTGTTTAAGTCCCTCAAGCCAGACTTCTGTTCAAACACAAGAAATCCTGGAGCAGGAAAGCGCCACAGGTACATGTCCTTTTTCCTTAGCTTGAGCAGCAACTCCATCACTCAGCACTCCATCTCTGTTAGCCATGCCCCTCCATCAGTGAACCTCTTGAAGACACCTCTACTCCTTTGTGTCTGGCCAGGTGGTCCAGGGGTGCTCCCACAGTTGTGCACCATTGGTCTGGTTCCATTCAAGCTGCTTGGCCTAGACCTCTGTGGTCTGGTTGCTGCTAAGGGTTGCTGCCAAGAGTGAGTTTCTTTCCACTTGCCACAGATCCTGGAGACCTGTGGTTATACATTTGCATCCCCTGGCATCTGCTGTTCCCTCAAAAAGAGACTGGGGTGCGGTCATCTGACAGTCTATGCAACATAGGTTGTGCTAAGTCCACCATGACTATTCTTACTATTAATTTTTTAAGCAGCTCTGAAGAAGCAGTCTCCAAAGTGAGTGCTCTGTAGCCAGCTTGGTGAGGTTATTAGATCTGCACTGCTTTGCCCTGGGGTTTGGGGACACAAAGGGAATGAAAAGCCCATGGGGAACCATCCAAGCTCATGTGTCCACCTGGCCAGTGCCAGAACCCAACCATCCCCTCCTGCCCTGCATCATGTCAGCACTGGGGATGGGAGAACTTACCTGGGGGAAACCTGCCCCTGCCACCAAGATCACCCCCTCCAGTGTCTCCCCCCTTGGTCCCAGTAAGGTCCCATGTTGCTGCCTTGCCAGCCACCACTCTTGGATTGCCACAGTGAGAGCTGACCCACAGGGTCAATCTCCTCCTTCTCCTAATAGTATTAGGAGATTTCTGAAGACACAAACATGTAATACCATAAACTCCACCTTCAAATATTATCATGATGGAAATTTTGCTGTGGCTTCTCATTCTTGTCCATGTTGTATCTGATAGATAAATCAGAAAACTTTGCTGTTAAAACCGCAATGGCTGTATGCATGGTTAAGACACTGGATTTCCATCTCAATAGACACATCTCTGTGTGGCTCTAATTACCAGTTTAATTAATGTTTTCCAGAGATTACCCCCCTGGAAGAGGCAAATAGCCAAAAAGAACTGGCGAGGGAAAAGCATGAAGGAAGAAAAAGGCCAAGATGTTATTGCTTCTGTGGCATTAGGGTGATGAGCTGATAAAGGCAAAGGGAGATGGATTCCCAAGACACTTGAGAGCAACCAGGATTAACTAATGCAGCAATTTGTGCTCTGCCATGCTTTACCCTTCAGATACCAAACGCTTGCCCGAGTTATTTCCTCTAACATGGAGCAACCTCATGGAAAGAGCATGCCCAGGGATCACAGCGTGAACGCGATGGAGGGGCACACATACAAAGGAGCAAAGTCACCAAGATGCATCTGGTGGAGGGTGTTTGCAGTACCTGGGGGGCTTTGCCATCGTTTCTTTAGTCATGAGTAAAGTCAAGATTAGTGTTGCTGCCAAGAGTGAGTTTCTTTCCACTTGCCACAGATCCTGGAGACCTGTGGTTACAATATGCATGGTCCTCAGTTTTCCTTTTAGTGAGTGCTGTGTTCATAGTCCTCAGGTGGCTGGATGTGTCTGATCTCAGTACTGGCTAACAGCCATGGAGTTGCAGCCCTGGAAATGGTGTTCTTCTAGGTGTTTATTTGCTATTAAGAAGAATACCCTTGGAAATTGGAGGGATTTCCTTTTTCTATATACTTGGGGAATAAAACATATCTATTAAAAAAACGCTCCTGTAACCTACCTGCTCCCTCTTGGCAAAAAAATATTTGTGAGGGCTTGACACAACTCTCCATGAGTGAGAATGACAGCACAAGCTGCAGTGCCAGGCCTTAGCTGAAGCTAAAAAGGCTGTTGCAGAACATAAAAACGGTGATTGAAATTCTCCCCACTCCCAGCCTCTAAATGAAATGACAGCCTTTGGGACCACACTCAGGCTGCTGCTGCTCCAGACCTGCAGCTATTTGCAATTCTAAATAGCATTTTCTGCTTGAACGTAACATATATGGCATATTCCATGGAATATATGCAGTTCTAATAGCCCACAAAGTTTAAAGCCCTTCCATAAAAGGTTGCTCCAGATAAGTAAAATACGTCCTTGTTTTCTCTTCTCTGCAATTTAGTCTAAAACTTCTTTTACACAAGTCTCTAAGGCTGTCTTGTAATGTCTTCTAAAGACTGCCTTCAGTGTAATATCGTGTAAAGCTTTGCAATATGCTTTTAACTTTCTCTCCAGGAGGAGAGCACTGAAGACAGGTAGATTTTCTTCAGGTGGCATTTTGAAGCAGCTGAAGCTATCATCACGTTGTTTCTAAACCAGGAGGGTGGTATGTGAAGGATAGATTATGTCCTGCACTACTTTGTTCATTACAAATATAGCAGAAGAAACTAAGAGAATCAAGGGATCAAGGGTGGCCACTCCTCTGTCCCACAGTTAGTGGCAGAGCTCCTGGCAGCCCAGTGGACTGTTTGCACCAAAGCTTTGTGAAAGTCCCATGCTGTAACCAGCATGGTTCACTCCTTTGGTTAATATTACTTCCTACAGATGGCTGTTCTTTTTTTTTTTTTTTCAGGGAAAAAGCATGGCTTTTTTGTTTCTCTATTCAAAATCCTTGGATCTGGCTTTAACTTTTTTGTATTAGTGCACTGCATCTTTTTTGCAAACCTGTGTCCCCACTGGGCATTCAAGAACCCAGAGCAAGAAAAGCAGAAGACCTTTGAAAGGAAAAATCCCCATCTTTAGAGCTGTGACTAATTTAAAGGTTTTGGGGTTTTCTGCAAAGCTTCAGCTCTGTCCTGCTGTGCTGACAATCACTTCTAACGAGCAGGCTGGGCTCCCTGCCTGCCAGAGGAGCCTGCTGCCCCAGGAAACAGAGCACAACCCCCCCCTTCATCCCAAACTTCAAAACACCCAGCCAACAGGAGTCCTGTAACATCCGGCCACATAACCCAAGGAATATACCCATTTCAAGCATTCACCGAATCATAGAATGGTTTGATTTGGAACCCTAAAGATTGTCAAGTTCCAAGCCCCCTGCCATGGGCAGGGACACCTCCCACTAGAGCAGGTTGCTCAAAGCCCCATCCATCCTGGCCTTGAACACTTGCAGGGATGGGGTAGGCACAGCTTCCCCGGGCAAACTGTTCCAGTGCCTCACCAGCCTCACAGGAAAGAATTTCTTTTTAGTATCTAATCTAAATCTCCCCTCTTTCAGTTTAAAACCATTATCCCTTGTCCTATTGCTCTACTCCCTGATAAAGAGTTCCTCCCCTTCTTTCCTGTAGGTCCCCTTTAGGTAATGGACCATAGTAAATCTTACTGGATCATAAGACTCTGTTTAAGAAACAGTTTTCATATGAGAGGACAGAGAATCATAGAATGGTCCAGGCCGGAAGGGATCTCTAGTGTCATCTAGTCCGACCTCCCTGCAGTCAGCAGGGACACCCCCAACTAGACCAGGTTGCCCAGGGCCTCGTCGAGACCCACCTTGAATAGCTCCAGGGAAGGGGCCTCAACCACTTCCCTGGGCAACCTGTTTCAGTGGTCCATCACCCTCAGAGTAAAAACCTATTCCTAATATCCAATCTAAATCTGCTCTTCTCCAGCTTGAAGCCATTGCCCCTCATCCTGTCACTGCAGGTCTTTGTAAACAGACCCTCCCCAGCCTTTCTGTAGACTCCCTTCAGGTACTGGAAGGCTGCTGTAAGGTCTCCCCAGAGCCTCCTCTTCTCCAGGCTGAACAAGACCAGCTCCCTCAGCCTGTCCTTGTAGCAAAGGTGCTCCAACCCCTTGATCACTTTCATGGCCCTCCTCTGGAACTGCTCCATCAGGTCCATGCCCTTCCTATATTGAGGGCTCTAGACCTGCACACAGTACTCCAGGTGAGGTATCACCAGAGCAGAGTAAAGTGGCAGAATCACCTCTCTGGATCTGCTGGCAACGCACCTTTTGATGAAGCCTAAGATGTGACTGGTCTTCTGGTCTCCAAGGCCTTCACTGCCAGCTCATGTCCAGCTTCTCATCCATCAGCACCCCCAAGTCCCTTTCCTCAGGGCTGCTTTCTAATACCTCATTCCCCAGTCTGTATTGATAGTGAGGAGTGTTCTGGCCCAGGTGCAGAACCCCGCTCTTCCCCTTGTTGAACCTCATGAGGTTCACCTGGGCCCACCTCTCCAGCCTTTTAAGATCCCTATGGTTGGCATCCTGTCTCTCTGGTGTATCAACAACACCACACAGTTTGGTGTCATCTACAAACTTGCTGATGGTGGACTTAATCCCTCTGTCTATATCATTGATAAAAATGTTAAACAGCACCGATCCCAGCATGGACTGCTGAAGGACATCACTTGTTACTGCTCTCCATCTGGACCTCAAGCTATTGAATACCACCTTCTGGCTGCAACCATCCAGCCAGTTCCTTATCCACTGAACAGTCCACCCATCAAATCTGTATCCCTCCAATTTGGTGAGCAGGATGTTGTGGGGGACTGTGTCAAAAGCCTTACAGAGATCCAGATAGATCACATCCATAGGTTGTCCCTTATCTACCAACATAGTCACCCTATCATAGAAGGCCTCTAGGTTAGTCATGCAGGACCTGCCCCTGGTAAAGCCATGGTGGCTGTCTGGAATCACTTTCCTGTCCTCCATGTGCTCAAACATGGCATCTAGAAGGATCTGTTCCATGATCTTCCCAGGCACAGAGGTGAGGCCGACAGGTTGATAGTTCCAGGGTCCAACTTTCTACCCCTTTTAAAAATGGGTGTGACGTTTTCTTTCTTCCAGTCCAATTTTTAGCAACTATATCAGCCAGATTCTTCAGGACTTTGGAATGTATTTCATCAGGTCCCATGGACTTGTATATCTTGAGGTTCCTCAGCTGCTCACACACCTTGTCTTCACTTACAGTGGGAGGGACTTTGTCACCTTGGTCTCCAGCTAGTGGGCCATCAATGTGCAAGCTAGGAGGAAAGGGATTGCCAATAGTGTCTCCCCTCTTGGATCCTCTGTACTCCATGTGTGCCATTGTGCAATAGTTTTGAGTTGTGTTTTTTGGCATCTTTGTCTTCTGCCTGCTTTTCCCCTCCTCCCATTGCACAGTGTGTGAGGGAGTTGTGGTCAACACAATGGCCTCATAGGCCCTTCAGGCAGGCACAGCTGACAAGAAGGACAGAAAGGGGTGAAATGAGTCAGCCAGATGCTAAGCCATGGGAGCATGAACTGCTCCGTTCCCGCTGCCCATTGTAGCACAACACTCGGCAAGCACAATGGGGACTGGGTCCACTCCACATCACACTGACTGATCTCACCATGCTAAATGCAGAAGGCCTGGAGAGCATTTACACTCAGACCATGGAAGACTAATGATCCTATCCACTGCTTGGGGTTTGTTTTCTTCTGTTCAGCTGCTTTGTACCTCTCCTGTCTGGGCAATGAAGGTTTTGCCCTACCTAGAGGGATGTCTGTGCTGTGCTTGTGAAAGCAAACAAGCCCATCTCCCACCTCAGCTTGCCGGTGTGGCCACCTCTCAGTGTCCAATATTCCCAGAGCACCAGGAGATCATAAGTCAAAGCAGTCAGTTGCCATCCAGGGAGAAAAGACGTGATGGAAAAAACAGCAACTTTAGGAAAAGGAGACCAGCTGTCTCCTGGTGTACACAAAGCCCGCAGCCTGGGGGAAGCTGTCTAGAAACCATCACGGGCTTGCTGCGGTTTCCAAGGTAACTTCCATCTTCTGCAACCCAGGTGAGGCTCATTCTTTGCCAGCACATGGGCAGAATACAAATAGTGGGTCTGAGGTGGAAAATGAAATAGTACATGAAATGCCATGTGTTACGCCAGCTGCTCTGCTAGTGGCTGCTCACATTCTGCCCTTCCACATCTGCCCACCAAGGCAAAGTGCCAAGAACAAGGAATTCAGGGACCATGGCTGAACCTTAATTTGCTGCCAATTAGACATTACCGTAGGTGCTTTTCCAGCTGGAGTCACGACTCAAGAGATCAGCTTTAATGCACAGCTCCTTGGCGCCCATACTGTGTGACTCTGGCCTGTCCTGCATGCTCACCTGAGAGCATCCACAAATCCTCGTGCCCATCATTTGCACCAGCTGGGGTTGGCTGTTGCCTCAAAACTGTCCCAGAGTCTTCTGGAGAAATAAAGGAGTCAAGGCTTCCCAAAATTCATCTCTATGGTAACCATGGGAGACCTGGGCTGCTGTGACAGGAGAACCAGGTAGCTATTCACGTCCAACATGGGTCAGGTGCTGTTCACCTCTGGACCACCTGCTACAAAATCCACTGGGTTTGAATTGCCTCTTCAAAATCAGCACAAAAGGAAAACAAAAGCAGTGAGTGGATGCATTCATGGCCACATAGTGAATGCAATACTTTAATTCTTTGATGTATGCATTATTGTCCACAAAAAGAAAGAATTTCCAACAGCAGAGAAACCAAGGCCAACGCCAAATACTTCATACTATGATTGCTATCATACTCTGCACAAGCAGGAAGCCCACCCCAAACATGCCGTCTTCCCACAGAGCTCATGGATTAACAGTCCAGTCATGGTGTCTCTGTTGCCCCTGATCCAGCATCTTCTCTCCATCACCTTCATACAACATGGGCCTCAACTGCCCAGGCTGGAAGAAGGGCACAAGGTACCAGGCTGAGCCTGTTCAGGCACAGACCAGTGCAAGAATGCCACTGCAGTGCTGAGGGCTATGGGTGATGCTCTTCAGAAGGATTCTGCACAGTACTGATGCTCTGGCAGGAACCAGTACATGGCCAGGAAGCAGAAGGGGACCTGACAATGACACCTCCTGCAAATGTTGTCTGAGAAACTTGGCATCAAGGGGATCTTCTTTCCAGGTGTTTGTTGTGTTCCTGAAATACTCTGTCATCTGGCATTACCTACCCCACGTGTCAGCTCCAATCCAAAAGATTCTATATTATTTTTCTTTTTCAAGTGTTTCAGAGCCCAAACTCTAGAAACTGCCTATATTGAAGATGTCATAGCTCTTTGTTGGTGAGAAGCTCTGATTTGGAACAGGCACTTAAATTTGGGAGAGGCAAATTTGGGAGTCCCATTATTGCCAGGGAGTTTTTTACTTTTTTATCATATTCATCTCCATGTATAAGCCTTGGATCCTCTCACGCCACGTATGCTGAGGAGAGACTGGTTAGAGTTTGAGGAGCAGCTCTCTGCTCTGGTGATGTAAGAGCCTCGTGGCCTGTATTCTTGGAGGGCATAGAGAGAGCTGCTTTGCTGTGTTCATTGTTGGGATGAATTAGTATCTTGCCATCAGCTGGGGCAACCAGTGAATTTTTTGTCCCATCCCCATGTGTCAAATCCTGTTCATCGAGGTCCTGGAAAACAGGGTGGAAGGAGCTGCCTGGCCGCTGGTTGGTGCTGATCTTCATTAGCACTGGCAGATGGGCACAGCCCAACAGGCTGATATCTCCTGGGAATTGAACCGCAAGCTTCCTCCTTTAACACCTCCTGTATCCCTGTTGTTGTAACATTGCTCACAGTGGACTTGGAACCTCTCAGCTGGCTTTAGGCACACAGAAAAGGTAGGGACCCCCACCAGCATCTGAATATCAACAGCAAGTGAGATGAGACATGAGGCAGGCAGCTGAGGCATCATCCTATTTTGACTGTTGCACATCCCTAAATTAGCAGCGGAGCATTTTTGGTTGCAAAGTAACATTAAAAACTCTTCAGAGGGAGGAATTCTTGGTTTAGCAGCTAAGATAAGACAGTGAAGATCTGCCAAATGCTTGGGAGTTTGAAATGCAATAGGCACAACTTTGAAAAGGCAAGAGAAGTCTTTTTTCTCAGCCTGTCAAAAGATACAATCTTCAACTCTCCGTACATGTCATCTGGGATGAAGGGCTTCCAAAAGGCATCGTTTCTTGCAGTATAGTCATTCCACCTCTGATTTCCCAGCTCTGATTCTCAAAGAAAACTTACAAAACCTTCCCTAGGTAAATCTGGGAACTGTATCACATAGTTTTTCTGAATACCAATGTTTTAGAGCGTGTTACCATCCTCCTTTTTCCACCATTCCCACTAATCTCTCAGTGCTTTACATTGTGCTACTATTATTCTACAAATTACCTGCCTCTCTTTTCTCCTTAGGAGATAACCACCAATATCCTCTTTATATTCCACAGGTGCTGTCAGATGTCTAGCTCAGACACAGGTCTAATTAAACCCAGAACAATTGTTCTCCATGTGTGGTTAGGTTCAAAATTCACTGCATCTTTTCTGAGTGTGTGCCCCAAACCTTATCTGTTTCCTCCAGCTATGTTTCCTGGCTTCATAAAAGCTATTACACCTACCTAAAAGTCTTTGTATTTAAGCCTTTGGCTTTAACAATAGTGCCAGGCTAAAAGGCTGCATACACTGGAAAAAGGAGGGGCAGCGTGCAATTTAGTCCAGTTTATAAACAATAGAGGTGTAACAGTATGATATGCTTCATAGAAGATCTTAAACTCTGTTTTACAGGACACAGAGGGGTTTGAGCACTAGTTTAAAATCAGTGATCATCTTTGACTAAGAAACAGTCAAAAAGAAATAGTGTAACCAGCAAGTTAGGGAGGTGATTGTCCCCCTGTACTCAGCACTGGTGAGGCCACACCTTGAGGATTGTGTCCAGTTCTGGGCACCTCAACACAAGAGAGATCTTGAGGTGCTGGAGTGAGTGCAGAGGAGGGCAATGAAACTGGTGAAAGGCCCCAAGAATAAATCTTATGAGGATCAATTGAGGGAGTTGGGACTGTTTATTGTCAGGAAGAAGAGGCTGAGGGGAGACCTCATCACTCTCTACAATTGCTTGAAAGGGCATTGTAGAGAGATTGGTGCTGGTCTCTTCTCATGGGTAATTAGTGATAGAACGAGAGGGAATGGCTGCAAGCTGCAGCAGGGTAGGGTTAGGCTGAACATCAGCAAAAAATTTTTCACATAAAGAGTTGTCAGTCAATGGAATGGGCTGCCCAGGGAGGTGGTGGAGTCACCATCCCTGACTGTGTTTAAGAGTTGTTTAGATGTGGGGTAGGGGGATCTGGTGTAGGGGAGAACTTGTAGAGTAGGGCTGATGGTTGGACTTGATGATCCCAAGGGTCTCTTCCAACATAAATGATTCTATGATTAGTGATACTGATACTGCAACTCAGTCTCTCCCCTCACACCTTCAGTCCCTGCCTGGAAGAAACACCTCTTCACCTCTTTCTTCAGGAGGCTCCTCTCCAGAAGCAAAGCATATCCAAACTGCTCTTTCACTGAGCCTCAGTTTCCCATGTGTAGAATAAGGAGATAACAATGTCCCTCAATCCTAGGAAGACAGATTCAGGCTTGGACAACTCCAGCACACTGTCACTCCTACGGCTTATCCATTGCTGCTCATATTTGCTCCTGGTCACTGCCAATCTCTCTGCGGGGAACCATCTGCACTGCTCTCTCCAGGGGTTTGTGCAGGTTCTGACTGCCAAATTGCTACATGAGTAGGACAGTGTGTCCCATCAATACCTCCTGGGGCACCTGCATAATATCCATATTTTGCTTCTCAACGTCAGGAGAGGACCCAAACCTTTTTCTTCTTGAAGCCAGGTATCCTCTCTGGGACCTTCTGAAGGTGACTTACCCAGCATTTGGAAACCCCCCACATGCCATGGAAGTTGCCACAGAAGATGGAGAGTCACAGAATCATAGAATGGTTAGAGCTGGAAGGGACCTTAAAGATCATCAAGTTCCAACCCCCTGCCATGGGCAGGGACACCTCCCACTACAGCAGGTTGCTCAAAGCCCCATCCAGCCTGGCCTTAAACACTTCCAGGGATGTGGCATCAACAACTTCCCTGGGCAGCCTGTTCCACTGCCTCACCACCCTCACAGGAAAGAATTTCTTTCTGGTATCTAATCGAAATCTCCCCTCTTCCAATCTAAAGCTGTTACCCATTGTCCTGTGATTACACTTCCTGACAATGAGTCCCTCTCCATCTCTCCTGTAGGCTCCCTTCAGATACTAGAAGGTTGCTATAAGGTCTCCC
>VZTM01029269.1:57674-70559 GCA_013400555.1 Jacana jacana | reverse complement strand
TCTCAAATCCCCTCCTTGTTTTCCATGTGTCTTAGCAGAGATTCTAGGAGGATCTGCTCCATGATTTTGCCAGGCACAGAGGTGAGACTGCCCAGCCTATAGTTCCCTGGGTCTTCTTTTTTCCTTTTTTTGAATACCAGGGCTATGTTCCCCTTTTTTCTAGTCAGTGGGAACCTTGCTAGATTGACAACATTTCCCAAATATGATGGAAAGCGACTTAGCAACTTCATCCACCAGCTCCCTCAGGACCCGTGGATGGATTTTGTTAGGTCCCATGGACTTATGCACCTTCAGGTTCCTTAAGTGGTCTTGAACCTGATCTTCTCCTACTGTGGGCAGTTCTTTCTCAGAGCCCCTGTTTTTACCTTCCGTGACTTGGGCAGTGTAGTTTGAGCCCTTGCTGGTGAAGACTGAGGCAAAATAGTCATTCAGTAGCTCAGCCTTGTCCATATCCTGGGTGACTGGGTGGCCAGGTCTCCTGTTTCCTTCTGGGGAGGGCCCACAGCTTTCCTAGTCTTGCCTTTGTCCCTAACGTATCTATAGAAGTTTTTCTTTTTGTCTTTGATTTCCCTGGGTAGATTAAAGGAGGATTATTGGTGGAAGGTAGCATGGGGGGCAGAGGATGCAGGACTCCTCACAGCGTGGGCTAAGTCGCTGCTGCAGCAATGCCCCCACAGGAAGCAGTGACAACATGGGACTGAGCTGTGCAGAAGAGTAAGGAGGTTTGAAACCAGCAGGTACCTTGTCTGCAGGGTGGCCTACTGAAGGAGTGTCATCACAATATGTATTTACCAGAGGACCAACACAGGAGGTAAACCTTGACTGTGGCCAAGTGTTTAATAAAACATGGAGACCAGCTGAGGCTCTTCTCATACCTGGAGTATTTTTAGCATGTCCTCCTTTGGGCTGCTTCTCTAGGTGTCTAGTAAGGGCTGGGTTTATACTGCTCACTCTCTCTCACTGGATCTTTAGCAAGATGTCTTTCCTCAATTGGACCTCCAATTTCCATATATTTATGCCAGTACAATATCTTTGAGATTTGGTTGAAACTGGTGGATGTTTTCGAAAGCTGGGGAGGGGACAACTGTCAAGCAGACATACACCTACACAGACAGCATGACCACATGGGCCTCCTTCCCATAGGAAAATAAGCTAAACGCTATGAAATCATCGCATTCAAGGCTCTAGTATAATGCAGAAGCATAAATGTACAGAAATAATGCTGTGTGGGCAAGCTCAATTTTGGCCTCTCTTAACCTTTGGCTATTTGACTGGGCAATTTCCGTGACTTTTTCAAGGAAGCATTTTCGTATGTAACGCAGCACTTGGTGCATTGGCACGTTAGCTTCCATGGAGTGCGTTTAGGTGGAGGAAGATGCCTTTTAATTTTGTGTTGATTTTCACCTCTTTTACATCCTTCCCACGCACACCCTCCCCCACTAAAAGTTGGCTCACAAACACGTGCACAGGCACGCAGAGGATCGGCAACGCAAAAGCCATCCACATCTTTGTGTCCCCACGCCACAGGTGGGGGGTGAGGCCGATGAGTCTGACCCTCAAGCCTCGCACAGACAGGCCTATTGAACTTGAGAGCACCACTCGTGTGCAGAGAGATGACTCACTGGAGCAGAGGCTGTGGGTCCTGCCCCTGGTCGTGGAGCCCCTTTCTTTGTCGCAAGTATTAGCTGTTCAAAGCAACACTCATGTTTCTATTTTGGGTCACTGTTTACAAGCACAGATTAACAACAGTGTAAGAACGGGAATCTGCTACCAGCCAGCACTCTCCAGAGCAGCTTACATTTCTGGAGAGGGTCAGAATGGACAGTCACCGTAAGTATGTTAAAAAGATGCTATTAGCTGCCAGAGATTTCACATTTCCTAACAGGAAGGTGAATATCTGGCACTTTCTCTAGCAGGCTAGAGGAGTAATTATTAGTGCAGAGAATTAGACACCCACTCTTATCTTTGACAGGTTGTCAATGATTTCTGAGACTAGGGAAGTATCACAATGTTTTCAAAATACCAACAAATTTTCTAGTGAAGAGCCACACGGTTTTGGGTACTTCACTGGAGCAGCTCTGAATGGCTGTCAGAAATAATTCACACTGTCGCTCAGCAGAGGCAAGGGATGATTTAATACCTAGGCCTTTTGTTATGCACAGATAAGTCAGATAAGTATACATCTGGCCCAAAGGAAATTGCTACCTCTTCTTCTTACATTTGCTTTTCTCTGCATGAACTCGCCTGGTACTCCAACAACCACTTCAAAGTCCCTCATCAAAACCATAATTGCTGTTCGATCAATAACATTTTACAAGAGAGAAAATGCCTTGACCCACAAGTGCTCAGAATGGAGGTCACGCCAAACCTACAACTCATCGAGATTGAGGACACTTAGTATGACCTGCCCTGAGTTTCAAAAGCTGAGTTTTATTGAGCAGTCGTCTTGATGATTTCATGTTGCCCACATTTCTAATACAGCTGGGAGTTCCTCTGCAATGGACTCTGTATGCCTAGAAAGTCCACAATGGGCTGGCAGGCACAAGGGACTTCCTATGTCTGGGTTTTCTTCATCAGAAGTAGGATTGTATGTCAGGGAGATCAGAACAAAAGGGCAAGTCCCGAAATTTAATCTCAGCTCTGCCACTCACCTCTCCACATGGTGAGAAAAATCCTTTAATCTTTCCCATTTTCAAATTTAACCCCCTACAACATATAGCTGTTAATGTGGTGTTAGTATTTAAGACTTAATGATGGGAGACAAGCCTGTCTGAGCCAAAGGAAGGACTCAAAGTCAGTCAAGCAAGAGACACAAGTGGATGAGAAATCAGACTGTATTATTCCTAGCACTGCCAGAATGATGCCATCTCTCTCATTCCAGATCTTCATACGAGCAAAGAAAGTTTGAGTAATTTAACCATCGTGCTGTTTGGGAGATGTGACTGCCTCATGTAACATGCCAGCAAATGAGGATAAAACCTATGGCTGGCTTCAAGTCATTGCTGTCTCAACTCCTAATCAGAAGTGTGAGGATCTTCAGTGGTAGCCAGGGGCCCTCGAAGGTGCTGGTGATGCACAGCAGGGATGGCGAGATGAGCGAGAAGCTCAGCTGGGGCCAGTGTTGTACTTTGGTGTTTACTTGTGAGAGGGCTGAGTCAGACATCCAGCCAGCAACGATAGCAAATCTTTAACAGCAAATCAGTAAAATAGAGGTAGACGTGTTGAAAGTAAGACACGTATCGTGACTTCCAAGTCCTAAAAGGATTATGTTCCATTTGTTCTCTAAGAAATAACTAGGTAATATGCTGTGTAGGCATGAACCAGATCTGCAGGGCAAGGCAAGGCAGGCAGAGGGGGAATACTCGTTCTCAAAGAACAGTGCTGAAAAGCAAGACACTTCTAATTTGCTGAGGGGCTCCACCTCTCAGACTGAGGAAGGACAGATTAGGCAAATGCTCTGCTAATAAGAATACTGGAAAGATGATGCTATATGTAATTGAGGTAGTGCTGGTGGTGTTCAAGAGATGGGTTTTAAAAAGGCATATGGATAAGCATAAGAATATAATGGTAAAGCCTTGAAAAAGCTGTAAAAACCAGGAAGGCTGTTTAAGTGCAGACAGCTATGCATGTTTAAAAAGAGTGCAATTAAGTAATATGATAAAACAAGGTTCAAGAGCTCAAATTCACAGAACAGCAATGAGAGCCACCGTAAACCAGAAGGCAAAAGGAAGAAAGGTCCCACGAGCCTTAGCGCAGGGAACAGTAACAGATCGAGTTCTGCAAAGCTTCTGAAAATACTGCAGGCTTTGAAGCACAGAATCACAGAATGATATGGGGTTGGAAGGGGCCTCTGGAGATCATCTACTCCAACTCCCATGCCAAAGCAGGTCCACCTAGAGCAGATTGCACAGGAACATGTTCCAGGTGGGTCTTGAATGTCTCCAGAGACAGAGATTCCACCGCGTCTCTGGGGAGCCTGTTCCAGTGCTTTGAAGGGAAATCTCATTGCAGTCAGAAATGGCCTTTTGCTGTTTATGGGGTATTTTTCTTCTGGTAACTCTAAGAAAGAAGAAAACATCTAGCTTTGCTACATAAAGCTTCAGTGATTCAGCTTTAAGAGTATGTGATGCGAAGAGTGAACTCCTGATCACATTGGGTCTCCAGAGATGAGAAGCATGTGTGAGCTTCTGGAGGGAGCCTGGATGTAACCTGCAAGCTGCAAGTGCCAGTTTGAGGGCTGCTGCTGCCAAATTCTCAGTCTCTGGGAGAAATCATTCTCAGCGGTAAGCCTGAGGTTCTCAGCAGGAAGCAGACTATGAGGAAATGGCCTCTGATAATAAGCCCAGGATCATGCTATTTCTTTCCCTCAGCCCCACATGTCGTTTGCCGGAAAAGAAAAGTAAGCACCATAGACTATCAGGATACACTGTGGTCCCTGCCCCTCTTATCACCTGCGTTCTCATCAGTTCTTCTTGTCCTCTCTGGTTTTCTTTCCCTCTGTTCCTCTCCTGTTTATTTTCCTCCCACTGACCAAAATGCCGTTTCTGTTCTCCTTTCATGTTTAACTCAGAATAATGAACCTGAAGGCAAAATTTCAAACTGCATTTAACCTCATCCATCAACATCATCCATCCAGCAAAATGCAATCCAGTTATAGGTCTGTAGGTTAACACCTTCTGCTCATTCCAGTTTATTCATTTCCATTTAGAGGGATAGCCTTTGTTTTGTGGCAAAGAGAACGCATTCTGCTCTGCTCTGCAGTAGCATTGTTAGTTTCCGCAGTGAGGAGGCAAACCACTTGTGTATAATCATATTTATTAAATCATTAGCATCTATTTTAAAGAAGTGCCAATTTTTTAAGTGCTGTTTATTTTAGCGCTGTTTTAGAGAAGTGCACTTAGGGAAGGGCAAAAAAAAAGGCAGCTGGCAGAAAAGGCCATTAGGTGGGAAGGCTTTGTAGGAAACCTGCGGGCAGTTCGCAGCAGTAATGAAGCAGACGCGTCTGATGTCTCCAGTTAATTATCCCATCGAGAGCCTATTGGGAGGCACTGCTGTGGCTGAGCTTCAACCAGGTTGCAGGGGTGGGATACCAGCTTGGAGGCAAATGCACGTGGTTCCTTACCTTTCATGGTGGCACTTAATTATGTGGCATTGCAGGGTACCAGAGCGGTCACTTCTGAAGGAGTGGCACCCACAAACTAGAAGCCTTTATTGCATTTATATATATATCTACACACACACAACCTCAAAACTGTATATACCTGCCTGTGGTGACAGTTGTGGGCAGGGGGTTGTCAGCCAGTCCTATACGTGTTCAAAGGGTGATACCCCCATACAACAGGCTGGCTGGCTTCCCAACAGGATCATCCTGTTTTTCTTTAGTCACCTTCCAGATTTGTTCTCCTGGTCACTAATGTTGTTTTCGCTGCGCTTAGTCACACAGTTTTCTCCTAGGGTCACTGGAAAGCTCCCTCTACAAAATAATAGTCCATCAAGAAATAATCCGTATATCAATAACACTCCTTGGCAGCTGTGCGTTGTCTATACCTGTATAATTATGGCAGTATCACTGGCACATAATCACATTTGTTTGATTACAGCACAGGGGAAGTAAATCCATTGAAAACACTTGACTTTTCTTTTTTTTTTGGTGGCTGAATAGAAAATGCCTTGCTCTTCACTCAAGCCATTAGTGGAAAGGCCAGGAGATGAGTGATTGTAGGTACTGCTGGCCTTCCATGCTGAGGTACTACAACACTAGAGAAAACGCCCGGATCGGACAAAAGGTAAAGGAGTGGAGGACTGGAGAACAGGTATCATTCAGTTCTGTGTAACATCTTCTACTCACCTGCAATGCAAAGGCAATTCAGAAAGCAACAAGCTGCTCAGAGCCCACATTACTTTTACACTATTACTGGGTTAAAAATCTTCTACGCTCAAACACCCTTCTTGAGCAACGCTGGTGGAAAGCGCTAGGCTAATACTTTTTTATGCCAGATAAAAGCAAAAGGGACCTTGAGTTCAAGAGATAATCTCAATTTTATGGTCACTTTTCAAGAAATTAGGTTTAGATCAAGTATCTCTGATATTCTGACAAGCATCTTCCTTTTTATTTATTTATATTTGTTTTAATTTTGCAGCTGCATTTTTCACTTCTCTCTTTATTTTTCACTTCCTTAATATGGTGAACATCCAAATAAACGAGAGGCCAAGCTGCCTTCAGTCAAACTCACCACATGTTGTTAGTGTGATGGAAGACATGGTATGAGTGAAACTGTAAGCACAGCTGCCATTTCACTAACCTGAAAACTAGGTGTTCTCTGACACATAGCATACATAAAAATGTGTGGTTGTAAACAAATAAAAATAATTAAGAAGGATGAAATAACGAATGAGGATTGCCTTCTGATCAGAACTGGGTCCTTAGATTGTGTTTTCAGGCAGAAGTGTGATGTTTAAGCTTTATGTTGCCTTGCACTGTACTGAAATGGGAGCTCTGCCGAGAGCTTGATGCTTTCACACTCTGCCACAGAACAGCTCAGGGTGAGCAAGTCTGTTATTAATGTATTGCTCAAAGTCAGTCTGAAAACACAATGGCTGCAATGCATATTTTGGCCTCAAAGAGGTAGGCTGAGGATCCGTCACTGTCTGAGGAAATAGATATGCAGCAGAGCCCGTGCTTCATTTTGGGAATTATCTACACAGACTTTGTCTTGTTTTACTCCAATATAAATGATCATGCTCTGCCCAGATGTCTTCTCCCTCTTTGCAGATTATTTCCTCTCTTTTTTCCAGGTTATGCAGACCATCTGCAGTTCTGGTAAGAAGATGGTGCATCAATGATGCCAAGGTGGTGAAGAGGGATTTAAACTAAAGTTGCTGGGGGAGAGGAACCTCAACACATCTGACTGCTACCAGTCTGATGCCAGTGCCAGCAATAAGTGCCCAGATCCTGGAGAAGGATCACAGGTCAACAAGGGAGCACCTGAAGCACAGCACAAAGGAGTTCCAGACACACCAGCCAGTAAGTCATCTTCATCAAGGGCCAAACTGAAACACCTCTATGCAAACACATAGCATGGCGATTAAACAGGAGGAGCTTGAGACATGCACACGCCTGCAAGGCTGCAATCTTTTTGGCATCACAGAGACATGGTGGGATGTTTCCTGCGGCTGGAGTGTTGCAAGGGAAGGATACAGGCTTTTTAGGAAGGACAGGCAGGGGGGATGAAGAAGGGGCCCTCTTCATCAAGGACCAGCTGAAGTGCATGAAGCTCCACCTGGGGATGGATGAAGAGCCAACTGAGAGCTTATGGGTCAGGATTAAAGGCAGGGCAGGGAAACGTGACATAGTGGGTGTCTGCTACAAGCCACCTGATCAAGACCGAGCAGATGAGGTCCTCTATAGATTGACAGAAGCCTCGTGTTCACAAGCCCTGGTCCTCATGGGGGACTTCAACCACCCTGACATCTGTTGGAGGAACAACACAGCAGGGCATAAGTAATCCAGAAGGTTGATGGAATGTATGAACAATTATTTCTTTCTCCAAGTAACTGTGGAGCCAACGAGAAAAGGAGCCATGCTGGACCTTGTTCTTACCAACAAGGAGGGGCTGGTGGGGACTGACAAACTCAAGGGCCGCCTTGGATGCAGTGACCATGAAATGGTGGAGTTCAAGATCCTTATGGCAGCAAGGAAAGTGCACAGCAAGCTTCCTACTCTGGACTTTGGGAGAGCAGACTTTGGCCTCTGCGGGGATCTGCTGGGTAGAGTACCATGGGATAAAGACCTGCAGGGAAAAGGAGTTCAAGAAAGCTGGTTAATATTCAAGGATCACCTTCTCCCAGCTCAGCATTAAAGCATCCCGACAAAGAGGAAGATAGGCAAAAGTGCCAGGAGGTCTGCATGGATGAAAGAAGAGCTCCTGGATAAACTCAAACACAAAAAGGAGGCGTAGGAGGAATACAGAGGAATTGTCCAAGAACCCAGAGATAAGGTTGTTCAGAAAGCTAAAACCATGATAGAATTAAATTTGGCCAAGGTCGTCAAGGGCAATAAGAAAAGTCAGTGATAAAAGGAAGACTAGGGAAATGTGGGCCAGCTCCAGAAGAAAATGGGATACTCGTTTACCTGAGATATAGAGAAGAATGAGGTAGTCAGTTACTTTTTGCCTCAGTCTTCACCAGTAAGGGCTATAGCCACAGCACCCAAATCACAGGAAAATGAACCACCCACTATGTGCGAAGATTAGGTCTGAGATCATCTAAGGAACCTGAAGATGCACAATTCCATGGGACTTGATGAGATTATCTACAGGTCCTGAATGAACTGGGAAATAAAGTTGCTAAGCTACTATCCATCATATTTGAGAAATTGTGGCAATCTAATGAAGTTCCCATTGACTGGAAAAGAGGAAACAACCCCCGTTTTTAAAAACTGAAAAAAGGAAGACCTGGGAAACTGCATGCTAGTTAGTCTCACCTCTGTGCCTGGCAAGATCCCACCAGGAATCTGTTGCAGATGCCAAGGGCTCCCATCAAATGTGAAGTGTGACTCAAGGAGGTGGTGGTTCTGCAACATGTACAGTAACAGCAGCCAGAAAAGGAGGTTGCTCCAGCCATACCCAAGGAGACCTGCCACAAAGAGTAAGAAATCTCCAAAACAAGGTCTTCTAGCTGCGTGTATCTAAGTGAATGCTTTGGTCGTAGATACCCAAGGCTCTGGGCTGCAAGATGGCCAAGCTTCATCTGGCCAGAGGAAGGAGGTTGTGGCCTCTGGCTTTTAGGGCTTCCCACTCTCAGGACAGCCAGGCAGCCAGCATGACTTAGGTAGCCTCGTGGCCTCTCCCAAACTCTTCCCACCCCTACATGTCCCCAGCTACACAAGCACTGTGATAGGATGAGGGCTTGCTGGCTATGCTCCAATGCCTTTCACAGGAAAGGGAGCCTGTGGCCCAGTGGTATGGTTTGTCTTGCAGCCCATGGTTGGACCCCTGTGACACATATAGAGTGTGAGTCACAGGGCAGCAAAGTGTCTGCAGCAGTTCAGTCAGGAAGGAGCTTCCATGTGCTTAATGTGGTTTCACAGGAGCTGCAGTTCCTTTCCTCCTTTCCTCCTCTGCCTGCATGCCAGGTACACACTTATCAACCACCACATGGAAAGTAATAAAGATAGGAGGTCTGCAAACTCATCCATGTCAGGGCAGTGAAAAGGAGCCAGAGAGAGCTGTGAGTCCATTTTCCTGCCATTTCAAGCAATGATCTTCTTCTCTGTTGTCATGTGGGAAATTTTGTTCCTCTTGTCAGAATTCCACACACGCACTCTGCCTCGCTTATAAACTGAAACACAAGTTCGGATCCACCTGTTTAATATAATTCAGTGCTTGCAGTTTAGTGTGATTATAGCTGATTTGTTTGGTCTGGTGCATGAAAACTGGTTGTCATCTGCTACTTTACCTAATGTGGAGTTTGGAGACATCTGCACAGAGAGCAATATAGATCTCTGTGTTGTATTAGTTCCTAATACACTAATAATCTTGTGCTGTAACTTATTTCCATTCTATACAGCCTGCTTCACTTCCCCAGGGGTTTCTCTGCACCACGAAAAATATGAGAAAATGTAGTTTTCATCAAGACCTCCAATATTTCTAAAATGTTATCCCATGACTTCTTCCTGCCAGGCAGGGAGTAAGAACTACGTTGAATCATTTTGCAACTAAAACCAGCGTGGCAAAGGAATCCTGACATTTTCAAGAGCTGTCTTGTGGGGGTTCCTCTGTTTGGTGCTGTTAGAGGGGCTCAGGAAAAGAAAGCACATAGCCTTCAGATTTTCTAGCCAAATCTCTGCCTGCATGACCAGGTCCCCTTCCCTCCAGTGGGAATCAGTGAGTCATAAAAAGATGACAAGCACATGTGTGAGTGCTGTCCCTGAAGACACCCTTGGGGAGATGTGCACACCATGTTGGGAGCTGAAGAGTCTTCCCAGGTGTCATGCTTCAGTGCTACCCAACAATAAAACAGTGTTTCCCCGCAGAGGACACAGCTGAGTGATTAGAGCATTCTCACGTGCCATTCACTTTGCCAGTAGGTCTCTTCCCCTGTAAAACTCCATTCGATTCCTGAGAACTGTTTTAAGTGAAACTTGTTTGATGGTGTGCATCACTGACATCTTGGGTGAGATCGTTACCAGCACCCAGAAATACATCTCCCCTCATCCTGGCTGGGCTTTGAGGGAAGCACCTGAGTTCCTGATGGGAAAACTCCTGTCAGCCTCAACAGGACAGCATCAGACCTTTTTCATCTTCTGCTGAGCTGGTTTTCAACCAGCACCATCAGGCTGCAGTGATTAGCCCCTTCCTAAAACCAATGAAGAGAAACTGTGTGTGGGGGCTGACAACACTGCAGCCTCTTCATCTCACCTAGTCAGATGGGGGTGGGAAAAAAAGAGAGGAAGGTTGTGCAGCTCTGAATTTGGCCACCCAGCTCCTTACACACAACATCTGTTTCTGTACAAGCAAGAAGAAAATGGGTGACTAACACACAGCTCTGCAGCTGGCCCCCGGTTTCTCTTCTGTGGTGCTAAATGTGTCCCTGGCAAACAGAAAGTTGATATTTTAAATCAGGAATTAATGAAAATGCGCTCTTTTCCTGCTTGTTGTCCCTTTAAATTCGGTTTCCATGGAAACGGGTCTGGAGAGGCTGCCTGGAGGGAGCCAGGAGAGATCTCTGCCTGGCCGCCTTCCCCTCTGGGTTGCCAGCTGAGCCGCCCCAATTGCCAGGCTTTTACAGAGGTTTTTGCTACTGTCATTTACGCCTGGAATAGGAGCAAGGGCTCCTCCTGGGTTCCTTCTCTAAGGAGTCCCAAGAGGATCAATCTCCCTGGTGTTGCCTGCAGCCAGGCCACTTGCAAGTGGACCTTCTCTCTTTCCATTGCCCATACGGTGAAGTGCAGGCTCGTGTGAACCTGCTGCAACACCGTCTCACGAAAAATGTCATTCCTGTTAGAAACAGCCATTCCACCACTTTTTTTCTTTTTAAAAAGGAGTGGCAGGTGTGATATAAGCACACACACTAAGCTGGGAGCAGTGGCAGAGGGACAACTTTGCTGTTAATTCAATGTCTATCCTAGGGGAAAATTTGAGAAACACCTGGAGTACTGCATCTCCAGCTGAAGACAGACATGGACTAACAAAGACCCTGTTGGACCAGGTCCAGAGGAGGGACACAGAAATGGCGAGAGGGATGGAAAACCTTCCTATGAAAAAAAGCTGAAAGAGTTGGGGTTGTTCAGCCTGGAGAAGAGAAAGCTCCATGGAGATCTTATAGCAGCCTTCCAGTACCTTTAGGGGACCTACAGGAAAAATGGGGAGGGACTTTTCACCCAGAGCTTGTAGTGATAAGACAAGGGGTAGTGGCTTTAAACTAAAAGAGGGTAGATTTACATTAGATATAAGGAAGAAGTTCCTCACTATGAGGCTGGTGAGGCACTGGAACAGGTCGCCCAGAGAAGTTGTGGATGACGCATTCCTGGAAATGTTCAAGACCACACCAGACAGGGCTTTGAGCAACTTGCTCTAGTGCGAGGTGTCCTTGCCCTTGGCAGGGGGAGTGGACTGAATGATCTTTGAAGGTCCCTTCCAACCCAAACCACCCTGTGATTCTAGGAAAATCAGATACTGAGCCCCTCATCTCTGCCAAACCCATCACCAAATTGTTTTATAGCATGGTGGGGAACAGCACATATGGTGAAAAATGGTCTGAGAGCTTTTGGGTGTGGTCAAGGGTGTGGTGTTTCTTGGAGTTATGCTGAAGGACTGTGCTGGGTACAGAAAGAGAGGTGGGAAATGGCTGTATTCATACCTTCTTGAATATCCAGCCATGCTCCAGTTTTCTCTTGGAAGGAATTCACTGGCTTGTTATCAAAGAGACCCCAGCAACAAACTGTCCCATGTACAGCACAGAGTAGGAGTAGGACTCAAAAGCAAACTGTAAAGTGATGGTGGTTTTCTGTGTAGATACACCTATTTTCCAGGTGACCAGAACCCAAGGGTCTTAGATGTAGAATATTTTGGAGTCTCAATGTCTCAGGAACATTGGCTGTTTTTACCTCTGTTAAAATGCATCTACTCCTATTTTTGTTAGCATTTGAGAAGATGCCTCTGCTGTGTCTGTGAAAGGTTGTCTTAATGAAATCTGAATTTTTAGTGGGAGCTGACTAACAGTACAAGCTTTATCCACCCTCCCAGCTGAGTTCTGCAAAGCACAGTCCCATTGTGAAAACAAGAGTTCTTTTAAAATGTAATTATTCCTAATGAGAATAGTTCAGTGTTAGCTGGTGTTGCTTCAGATATGCATAAAACCTCCTTGGTTACCTAGACGCTTGCCTATAATTAGAAAGGACGACTATTATATCTGAGGTGTAATACTGAGATCATTTTCTGTAAGCCAAATGAGCGATGAGAGGAGGGCAACAAAGCTGGTGAGAGGCCTGGAAAACAAGGCTTATGAGGATCGATTGAGGGAGTTGGGGTTGTTTAGTCTGAGGAAGAGGAGGCTGAGGGGAGACCTCATCACTCTCTACAACTGCTTGAAAGGGCACTGTAGAGGTATTGGTGCTGGTCTCTTCTCACGGGCAATGAGCGACAGGACAAGAGGGAATGGCTGCAAGCTGCAGCAGGGTAGGTTTAGGCTAGACATTAGGAAAAAATTTTTCACGGAGAGAGTGGTCAGTCAGTGGAATCAGCTGCCCAGGGAGGTGGTGGAGTCACCCTCCCTGACTGTGTTTAAGAGCAGATTAGATGTGGTGTTGAGGGATCTAGTGTAGGGGAGAACTTGTAGAGTAGGGCTGATGGTTGGACTTGATGATCCCAGGGGTCTCTTCCAACC
>VZTM01029269.1:336-57552 GCA_013400555.1 Jacana jacana | reverse complement strand
GGGTGTATTAGAAGGGGGGTGGTTAGTAGGTCAAGAGACGTTCTCCTCCCCCTCTACTCTGCCCTGGTGAGACCACATCTGGAATATTGTGCCCTGTTCTGGGCCCCTCAGTTCAAGAAGGGCAGGGAACTGCTTGAGAGAGTCCAGGGCAGGGCTACCAAGATGATGAAGGGAGTGGAGCATCTCCCATATGAGGAAAGGCTGAGGGAGCTGGGTCTCTTGAGCTTGGAGGAGACTGAGGAGTGACCTTATTAACATTTATAAATATGTAAAGGGTGAGTGTCAGGAGGATGGAGCCAGGCTCTTCTCGGTGACATCCAATGATAGGACAAGGGATAATAGATGCAAGCTGGAACATAGGAGGTTCCACTTACATAAGAGGAAAAACTTCTTCCCAGTGAGGGTGAGGGAACACTGGAAGGGGCTGCCCAGGGAGGTTGTGGAGTCTCCTTCTCTGGAGACATTCAAAACCCGCCTGGATGCGTTCCTGTGTGACCTGATCTGGGTGTTCCTGCTCTGGCAGGGGGACTGGACTATATGATCTTTCAAGGTCCCTTCCAATTCCTGATATTCTGTGATGCTGCTGCCGTTCTCCGGCACGCCGGGATAACCCATCCGTAGAAGAAGAGAATAACATTTTGTGTCTGACACATGGAGGCCATTACAAAACCCTCCGCAGCGCCGAAGTCGGGATTCGAACCCCTGTTTCCATCACAGCGAAGGTTCACTGACTCGCCTTTCCCCCGCCGTGCTCTGCGAGCGGAGGAGGTTTGTCTACCGTGGGCCGCCGTCTGCCGGCGGTGCGCTGGCGAGCGGGTCCGGGTGGGTACAGCAGCCGCCGGGAGCCGGAAGCGTCGGCACCGTTCTCTTCCTCCGGCCCGGCCACCTGCACCACCATGAGCGAGAAAGGCGAGCTTGACCTCACCGGGGCCAAGCAGAACACGGGCATGTGGCTGGTGAAGGTAAGAAGCCGCCGCCGCGCCCTACGGTCCGGTCCGGCCCAGCCTATGGTGATGGGGCCTCCCGTCCTCGTCCTGCCGGCAGCCGCCGAGTCCCGTGGAGGAAGCCGGGTGGCAGCGCGGAGCGGGGCCGTGCCTGGGGTTCGGGGGGAGCCGACTTGCGGCGTGGAGCCGAGTTGCCCGCGTCGGACTTGCCCCGTGCCCCCAGGGCAGCCGGTGCCCCGGTTCCCCTTCTGGTGGGCTCGGGGGTTGAGCGAGCAGCCAGGCCTGGCGGCTGCTGGGGCAGCTACAGCGGTAAAGGGAACCCCGAAGGGAAAACAGAGCTACCCGGCAGCTGTCTTTGGCTCCGGCTTTATTAGGGGTAACAAACACAGCAGCATAACTTTTATTTCCCACAAACTCTTACGAGTTGGAGAAAGTTTGAGAGCGCCCAGATTCACATCCTGCTGAAAAAGAAACCCCGACCAAACCCACACCAAAGGTAGGCCTTTGTGTCTTGTCACTGCACCGCACTTTGGTGCTAGACGAGTGCAGGTATAGGGAAGGTACTGCGAAAAAGGTATAAAGATCATCAAATCAAACCCAGGCACCTTGGGTGGTGTGGGGCCACGCTCATGCCTGCAGCTGCAAACCAGGCTGTTACCGCCTACAGCTTCCTTCTGTGGAGGGTCTTCCTACCAAGGCGGTTGAGCTGCTTCTTGCCAGCAACGGCAAGCCTTGGGTTGGGAAAAGGGACACTCACAGCCAATGTTGATTGTTCACAGCCCTTCTTGTTCCCTGTCAATGTGCTCCTGTTTTCTACACCTGCATTTGTTCTGTCAGGGGAGAAACAGTAGCCTCCTCTTCCTCCTTCAGGGACAGAGGGAACAGGCTCAGACCATCAACTTGAAAGAACCTGTGGGGACAGGGTGGTACCCAAATACTGGTCTTGAGTGTTGAGGGGGTGTGACACCATCACAATTCAACTATCAAACAGCTTCTTGTAGCCCCTGAAAATGGTGGGCAATTTCAGACTTGCTTTGCAGTCCAGAATTTCTGGTGGTGAGTAGGTCACTGCATCTGGGTTCCTCTTCTAGACCGATACCTGAGCTCCTGGTTTCATAAAAGGGCAACAAACATTACGTAGTGCTCTAGAGGTAATAGCTTATCCAGCACAGTAAAAATGAAAGCTGACAGCAGACAGCTGCAGAAGTACATCATGATGTACTGAGTGGCAGGATGATAAGATGGTAGATGAAATTCAGAACTGAAAAATCTGATCTGCCGTGGATAGAGAATAACTATTCTAATTATCCGTGCACAGCAACTGGGTCTCTGCTGGCTCTTGTCATTCAGGAGGAGGCTTAAGTTTTCAGCAGATGTGGATAACTCTATAAGAATGTCATGTCAAATAAGCAGATTCAATGTTGGGCATGATTACAAAAGATACAGAAAACAAAAGAGACAATATTATTGTGCCATGGTATTGCCTGTATCCTGAATACTGTGTGTAGTTCTTATCTTCTCTTCTCCCTCACAGAAAGTGTACAGTGGACCTAGAAACAGTACAGAGGAGAGCACCAGGGGTGATCTGGTGAACAAGAAATGGTGACTGTGGAGGGAACTCCTAAATAGGTTTCTACCTTTCAGGCTGGCACGAGGATTGATTTGGGAAGCTTACAGAGGCCTGAAGTAACGAGTAATGTCACAGGTGGATAAGGAGGAAGTGACTAGGCAAAGGTGAAGGGCGGAGAGTCGGGTTGAACACGGGAATTAGGAGTGTGTCACAGTAATTCATCTGATAGGACTCGGAGCGAGCAAAGCAGTTACCATTTTGCATGATACATAGTTAAACTGTGGAGCTTGTTGCAGTAGGAAGTTGTGAATGTCAAAATTTAGCAGAATCTCAACAAGGCCTTAGATGAATTCAGGCAAGAAAATGGGATTAAGAACTTAAAAATTAATATGCTTCTGTACTCCAAGACTGCTGAATAAAAGATCCTAGGAATTAGAAGAGTAAGCTGGAAAATGCCTTTTCTTCTTATGTTCTTTGTTCTTCCTGAAGTATCCACTGTTGGCTGCATTTGGAGTCGGGACACTGAACTTGCTTGTCCTTTAGTTTGATACAGTTTGGTGTTTCCTGAAGCAAGTCGGGAATTTTCAGGCATGTCTGTGCTTACAGTTGAGGGCACTTGGTGAGAGCAAGAGTGCTGCCTGTTTAATGAGAAAACCAAACCAGAAGGGACACTTAAATTTTACTCTTCCAAGTAAGTGTTAATGTAGTCCATGCACGTGGTCTGAACTTGTAATTTGTCTTGTATAATAATAAAAAAAATATTACCAAGTTGCTAACATTGATAGACAGTGGCAAGGGATGTTAGTCCTTTGAATTCCTTCAGACTATCCTTGTTACTAGTACCTTCAACACACTCAGATGCATGAGAGTGTGTAGCACCTGTACTTTTTATCTTCACTAGCTTAGATAATGAGGCTGAATTTATCCTTCCTTTGAGGGAGAGAGCAATCAGTTCTGTTAGAATGAAAAAAAAAATACAAAAACCTGGCTGATTTAATTTCCTTTTAGCACATATTATGCAGGCACAGGAAGTATTCCAGAGAGACTACTTAACAGGCAATGAAAAATGTAGTGTTGAGTGTTTTAGAAGCTGAAGCAGTAAAAGGAGGTACCACAAATCAAGTGAGTTGCTTTAATACAAACCCAGAGAGCAAGGGAAATAATTCTTTATGTGTTTTCAGAGAAAGCTAACATAGGAAATACTATAAGAACTGTTGATGACGTTCTTATCATAGAATCATTTAGGTTGGAAGAGACCAAGAGACCAAGAGATCATCAAGTCCAACCATCAGCCCTACTCTACAAAGTTCTCCCCTATACCAGATCTCTCATCACGACATCTCATCTACTCTTAAACACAGTCAGGGATGGTGACTCCACCACCTCCCAGGGCAGCCCATTCCACTGACTGACCACTCTCTCTGTGAAAAGTTCTTTCCTAATGTCCAGCCTAACCCTACCCTGCTGCAGCTTGCAGGCATGCCCTCTTGTTCTATCGCTAATTACCTGTGAGAGGAGACCAGCACCAACCTCTCTACAATGTCCTTTCAAGCAGTTGTAGAGAGTGATGAGGTCTCCCCTCAGCCTCCTCTTCCGCAAACTAAATAGTCCCAGCTCCCTCAGTCGTTACTTGTGCTAAAGTGAAGCATGTGTAGTGTTAGCCATTAGAATTGTTAATTTCTTGTTCCCTGTGTGGTGGTTTGTCTTTTTCATTTAATCTGTGGCATTGTTCTGTATTTAGAAGGATGAAATCTTTGTATAATTTCTTCTCTGTATGTTCAGAGGCAAACAAAAACATAGAAGCTGACATCGGCCCTACTCAGTTTCTGATGTGCATCCTGCTTACGGATTACTATATAGAGACAGAGCTAATTTAATTTCATGCAGAAAACGGGAAGTAGCTTGTTACAGATAGGGTCTGCATGTGTGTTTTGTTCTATAGGCAGGTAGGTAGCTGTGAATAAGCAAAAAGATGTGTGGAACAGGGACCCCAATGTTGTAGAGTAACTGCAGGCTGCCTTGTGTACTGGAGCACGGGTGTTTCTGTGATGTGAGTAGCAAGAAGAAAGCAGCAGTGTGAAGAGGTCTTGAAGTGATGCTACTTAGTATGTAAGATTTCTTCTCATGGTTAAATTGTATGGCTTTTGGAGAGAAGAGTGTTCTTACCTATAAATCCCAGAATAAAGGCTGCTTGTCTTGAAAAAGTTCAGTAGCCTTGCAGTATGGCCACTGCTCTGTCCTCCACTCAGTCTTTCTGTGGGTACGTATTTTTCAAAATCCTGCAGTGGGATCTTTGAAAATTCTTTCTGCTCTGTAAAAGCAGGTCACTCTTGGTTTTTGTACGTTCTTTCAAGGAGTGTTAAGAGTGTGAAAACTAACTGTAAGTTAAACTTTTATTATGCTGAAGTTAAAATAAAGTAGCAAATTGAACATAGGAAGTTCCATCTAAACATGAAGAGGAGCTTCTCTACTTTGAGGGTGACAGAGCACTGGAACAGGCTGCCCAGAGAGGTGGTGGAGTCTCTGTCTCTGGAGACGTTCAAAGCCCGCCTGGACATGTTCCTGTGCAACCTGCTCTAGGTGGACCTGCTTTGGCAGGGGCATTGGACTAGATGATCTCCAGAGGTCCCTTCCAACCCTGTATCCTTCTGTGATTGTCAGGCTTTATTTAATCTTTCCTGTGATTGTTTATGCCCTTAGCATGGAGCTACAGAGTTTAGCACATAGTTCAAGAGTTTAGTTTAAGAATACCGTCTGGTTTTAAGTGAAGTGTCAAGAGTATAGCTAGAAGTAATCCTTTGATCACAGTCTTTTGTAATCCTTTCTCTTTCTCTGCATAGCTCTTGACTGTAGATGGGCCACCAGAAAGATGATTAATTGCTCTCTTTGAGACTGTTTACCATGCAGCTGAAAGAAGTATGATTGATCTGCAATGATTGAGGGAGTTGGGACTGTTTAGTTTGAGGAAGAGGAGGCTGAGGGGAGACCTCATCGCTCTCTACAACTGCTTGAAAGGGCATTGTAGAGAGGTTGGTGCTGGTCTCTTCTCACAGGCAATTAGTGATAGAACAAGAGGGAATGGCTGCAAGCTGCAGCAGGGTAGATTAGCAGTAGAAAAAAATTTTCACAGAAAGTGTGGTCAGTCAGTGGAATGGGCTGCCCAGGGAGGTGGTGGAGTCATCATCCCTGACTGTGTTTAAGAGTAGATTGGATGTGGCATTGAAGGATATGGTGTAGGGGAGAACTTGTAGAGTAGGTCTGATGGTTGGACCTGATGATCCCAAGGGTCTCTTCCTACCTACATGATTCTATGATTCTTAATCTGAATAAATTCCCTGTCTGATTATATTATATACCAAGTCAGTGATTTTTAACAGCATGAGGGTCCTACACCTTCTTGCACACTCACACTGAGTGTGTCTCTGCCTGGCAATATAAATTAGATACAGATTAGGTGTGAGCACGTGATAATATTTCTATTGAGTCATCTGGGGCATGTCACACAATTTTCTTTCTAAAGCAAAGATAAATGCTGTCTGATCTTTGAAAACTGATGACTTTGAAAACTGTGGATAAAATATGTATCAATAGATCATGCTAATTCATGGCACTCTGTTGTGCATTTGTGGTATTTTTGACCCAGCATTAGGACTTTATGGAAAACCTGGATTGACATTTAGTATGACTGAGGAGCTGGAGGACATCTGGGTTTTCTAGCTATTCCGTAGTACTTCATGGGGTGCTGTGAGATTAAAGGAAAGTGCTAAGCACCAGTACCAAGATACTTCTTTTATTTTTTTATTTTTTTTAAGAACAAATAAATGCCAAGTTAGTGTTAAATTCATTTGAGTGCTTGGAAGCTAGCAGGTTGCTGTTTGTCAGCAAGTTCCTGGAAGAGGCTCTTCGCCTCTTCAGTGTTGCAGTGAAACTTGGCTTAGTTTTATTTTATGCAAGACAAAAATCAGACTACAAAGTGGCTGCTGCTTGAAACAGAAAATGCCACAGGCATAGCTTAGTACATTTCTTTTTCTCACTGGCTGTGTCTCACACCATCTTTCTACGTGGGCACAGATGTTTTCAGTAGCTGTGGATTGTGTGAGCCAGAATAAGCTCTGCTGTACCAGTAAAGAATATTGCTGCAAAATTAAACAACATAAATTTGTCCTGATGTGTCATGAGCATATGAAGAAAAGAGATGTAAAATTTCTGTACCCAAATACTTCTTTAATATGTAGCATTGGAACAGTAAATGATTTTTCCTTTAATACTATTTTACTAGATGTTGAGACAACTGTAGGTCATTGAGATGATGTTCTCCCAGTGACTGATGCCTCCTGATTAGAAATGAAGGGGTTTATAGGAAGTTGTAGCTTCTATTAGACTGCTTTCAGCTATTTCCTTTTGAAAAAAGTCTAATTTCCATATCACTTGAACATCTTAAAGCTAAATAGTCAGATGTGAGGTAGTCCTTACTGCCTCGGGTCTGTATTCCATCTCTTGATGTGCCACAGTACTTCTAAGTCTAATAGCTTGTGTGTAGGGGGGAAATTGCTCCGATCTCACACTTGTTGTACTAATGTGTCATGTTCAGTCTTTATGAAAAGCCATCATTGAAAAGAGAGTCGTAATTGCTGAATGGCGAGGAAAAAAGCATGTGATCTGCAGATCTATGTGATCTGCAAAGTATTGCACTTCGGAGCTTAGAACAGATTGAGCTGGCTTCTTGCAAGGAAACGTAGACATGGCCAGAATTGATGCTATGTGGTGGAGCAGAGAAGGGAGAGAAATTCCTCATTCCTTTGAGGTTAAATTGAGAAGCCCTAAGAGCCTCGCCAGGGCTGGATGCATGGATGTTCAGGCTGAGCTGGGAACTCCTTGGGCAGGGCAGTGGGAACCAGCAGCGCAGGCCAGCTCTTGAAGTTCTGGGGAACTGTGCACTCACACAAGTGGTCAGATTTATAGATGTTCATCAGCGATAGCACCTTATATCCAGAAACAAACACTTAACCTTTTGATTCCACAGAATAAATCTGTTGTTTGTCACCTTTAAACTCACCTGGTCTTTAAGGAGAAACGGGGTAGCTCTGCTGAGCACTGGATACCTTCTCCTGTCATTACTATCTCCAGGAAAAGAAAAGTGCAGTTCACATAGGCTCATGTGCGTCACCACATCTGGGAGTCTGAGGAGCATGAACGTGCAGCAGCAAGGTGTTGAGGCTGGCCCTGGAATTGCCAGCTTCTGGGTTCTAGTTTAACTGTTGGGTTTTTTTCCCGGAGAGATGATAATTTATAATGAACATTCAGTGTAGTTTTACTTGATTAAATCATTTGGGGAATTTGGGACTCTACACTGGCTTTGTGCTACGTTATTCTTTTTGCTCTTTACAACAGGGTATATAGATAATAGTTTGGGAAGTGGGCCCATGTGAACCTCATGAGGTTCAACAAGGCCAAGTGCAGGGTCCTGTATCTGGGCCAGGGCAACTCCCAGTATCGGTACAGGTTGGGGGATGAAAGGATTGAGAAAAGCCCTGATGGGAAGGACTTTGGAGAACTGGTGGATGAAAAACTGGACATGAGCTGACGATGTGCACTCACAGTCCATGAAGTCAACTGTATCCTGGGCCACAACAGAAGACATGTGGGCAGAAGGTTGAGGAAGGAGATTCTGCCCCTCTACACTGCTCTGGTGAGGCCCCACCTGGAGTACTGTGTCCAGCTCTGGAGTCCTCAGCACAGGAAAGTCGTGGACCTGCTGGAGAGGGTCCAGTGGAGGGCTACAAAAACGATCAGAGGGCTGGAGCACCTCTCCTGTGAGATCAGACTGAGAGTGTTGGGGTTGTTCAGCCTGGAGAAGAGAAGGCTCCGGGGACACCTTACAGCAGTGTTTCAGCACTAAAGGGAGGCTTATAAGATAGATAAGGACAGATTTTTTTTAGCAGGATCTGTTGTGATAGGACAAGGTATAAGGATTTTAAACCAAAAGAGCATAGATTTAGGCTAGATATATGGAAAATTTTTTTTTACATTAAGGATGGTGAGACAGTGGAACAAGTTGCCCAGGGAGGTGGTAGATGCCCCATCCCTGGAAACGTTCATGGTCAGCTTGGACAGGGCTCTGAGCAACCTGATCTCGTTGAAGATGTCCCTGCTCATTGCAGGGCATTTGGACTAGATGACCTTTAAAGGTTCCTTCCAACGCACATCCTTCTATGATTCTGTGTTGTTTACTATAATTTACCCCATACTGTATTCTGAAATGTTCAGGGTAAATGCACTTAAAGTATATACACATACACAATTTTACAGAATTTTAAGATCTGTTTTTCTTCAAGTCTCTCTTCTTTTCTTAGGTCCCCAAATACTTATCACAACAGTGGAATAAAGCCTCAGGAAGAGGTGAAGTGGGAAAACTAAGGATTGCCAAGTAAGCCTTTACTGTACTTTTATTGGTTGCAATTCTTAGAAGTTACTTGCAGTAAAACAGATTATGTTGTACTTTTTATAACACATAATCCTGTTTCTTGCAAACACTGTGCATATTTCTCTGAATATTACTTTCTTGTATAGTGATTATGAATATAAATTATATTAAATTATACTGGGGAGTGGCTGTACCCCTTTACATGATGTTTGCGTTCTTAAAACCAAGAAATATGCACATCTAACTTGAGAATGTTCTTTAACTTACATGTGCTATTCTGCTGCTTCTGTTCTCACCTGCTGACTTTTCCCACTTATTCTCGGGCATCAGCGTAACAAAAAATGTGAGCAGCTCAGGAGTGAAGATGGGTAACAAAACTAGAATTTTAATTTGCTTTTTGATTAAAAAATTTAAAAAAAAAAGAAAGGAAAAATAGAACTAAAAAAAAAAAAGGGAGCTAAACTTGTGGAACTAGATTATGGAAACTAAACCATTAAATATTTTCTTTTGCAGAAATCAAGGAAGAACAGAAGTAAGTAATTACTAAATACAAAGGCTGTGAATGTGTTATATTCTGAATTCTAAAAATTGTTTATAACATGCTGGCTTCTCATGTCCTGTATGTTTTGCTAAACCTGTATTGAAGCATTGTACCACAGAATCAGGAGGAGAAAATTCTGTTTATAGCTCTGCCCATAGATTTACTGTGGGACTTTCATCAGGTCTTTTTATTCCCAAAGTTTGTTTACCCACCTGTAAAAAGCAATTCTAGAATTGACCTTCTCTCTAAACATTTTGAGATATGTTGGTGCAAAAGGCTGTCTGAGAACTAAAGATGAGGATGATAAAGCAGAAGAAGTTGGAGATGGTGGGTTGTAATTTCACAAAGTCTTACTTTGGGAATTTGGTTTCACTAAATACAAAGCAGCTTGAAGATTTTTTTTCTGCATGCAAAGGTAACTGCTTTTATTAGCAGCCTCAGTGAATGGCATTTACTTCCTCTATCTTTTACAGGAGACAAAGGAAGTTGTATTAGTAAGAATTAGTCCAAATACCACTTAGGTCTGTCACTGAATTGGAACAAAAGAAAAAGGCAGGGAAGCAGGTTGCATTTACCATTTGATAACCTGCCCAAACTCCTTTTAGAGTCAGTGGAGAGAGTTCTGCTGGAGGCTTGGATGTTTGATGGGACTGTTCCACATTCGAATATATAAGCCCACCTCCCTAATGTTGTGAGCCCCACTCCAAAATCTTGATATTGATGAGAGCTGCAAAGCTCATTTTGCCATCCATGCAGAGCTGAG
This sequence comes from Jacana jacana, assembly GCA_013400555.1. Classification (NCBI taxonomy): domain Eukaryota; kingdom Metazoa; phylum Chordata; class Aves; order Charadriiformes; family Jacanidae; genus Jacana; species Jacana jacana. The sequence continues at coordinate 47,310 of VZTM01029269.1, read as the reverse complement.
CAGTGAGGGACCCCATGAGAACAGGTGGCTTCCTGGGGAGCCTGTTGCTGCATGGCAGAATGAGGCTGAGGAGGACGAACAAGAAAAGTCCACAGTGCTGGTCTGAAATGTCTCTCTTCAGGTTTCCTTCTGTGTCCTACATTGAGCGATTCTGGTTACCCAGTCCCCCCAGTACCTCTTCAGCTCCTGTATTGGGCATACAACATAAACATAGCAATGGAGACTTATTCAAACCTCTCCCGGGCTGCAGGCAGTTCTGGAGACCCTGGGCTAATAACACTTTTTTGTGGTACATTGGCACCTTTTCTGGAACTCAGCTGGCCCTGTGAAACATTTTAAAGCACTCATACTGAACAATGTCTGAAAACTATTATGCCTTAAATTTTAATAGTAAAACCAAATCGTTCTCTGACTTCAGGAGGAAATAGTTTTACTGGTTTTTAAAAGATGAGTAAATTTTATTAAGTATGTGAAAGCATTGAATGCTTTATTTCAACAAGAGATCAATACAGTAAAACTGTTGCCCAACTCTTTATGTTTTTTGAAATGGAAATGTGCTTGTGTTTTCTCTTTTTGTTTCCCCACAACTTGTAAAGCTGTGTTATTGAGTCTGTTTAGTAACACTGTGGTAATTGTGACTGTTAGGTGTCATTTACTTTGAATGAAGAGCTTGCAAGCATCAATGATATTGGAGGAAAACCTGCTTCAGTCAGTGCACCAAGGGAACATCCATTTCTTTTGCAAAGTGTGGGAGGACAGACCTTGACGGTGTTCACAGAAAGTTCAGTAGGTAAGTTAAAATGAAAGTTATTTGTTACAATTCCAGACACATAATTTCAATAAGCCGAATGCCATAAAGGCCAGAAGACACAGAAGTTAGATATTGTCTCTGTTTATTTGTTATCTGCACACATAACACTGTTGTACTTTTTTTGTGTTTGTCTCTTTTCTTTGTATGATTGAACAACTGATTTAAGATCTCTCCATAGGGATATCATGTACGTTTCAGCTTTAGGTCTGCTGAAGAGAACAGAGAGAGCATGGCGTGCAGTACATTGTGCACCCTCCTTTAAGATTTGCCCGTGTACTTTTGGGTTCAACTAGTTATATATTTTTCTCCTTGAATTAGCCTCTGCAGTGAATATAGTTTTATACAGATGCCAATTCTTCCTCTGTTCAGTTCAAAAGATCCATTTTAGCAAGGGAATATCTGTTCACCACACTTTTGTGAATCATAGAATGGTTAGAGTTGTAAGGGGCCTTAAAGATCATCAAGTTCCAACCCCCCTGCCACGGGCAGGGACACCTCCCACTACAGCAGGTTGCTCAAAGCCCCATCCAGCCTGGCCTCAAACACTTCCAGCAATGGGGCATCCACAACTTGCCTGGGCAGCCTGTTCCACTGCCTCATCACCCTCACAGGAAATAATTTCTTTCTGGTATCTAATCGAAATCTCCCCTCTTGCAATTTAAAGCCATTATTACCCCTTGTCCTCTCACTTCACTTCCTAACAAAGAGTCCCTCTCCAGCTCTTCTGTAGGCTCCCTTCAGATACTGGAAGGCTGCTATAAGGTCTCCCCAGAGCCGTCTCTTCTTCAGGCTGAACGAGCCCAGCTCCCTCAGCCTGTCTTCAGATGAGAGGTGCTCCATCCCTCTGCTCATCTTCGTGGCCTCTGCTGGACTCTCAGCAGGTCCATGTCCTTTCTATGTTGAGGGCTCCAGAGCTGGACACAGTACTCCAGGTGAACTCATGAACACAGAGTAGAGGGGTAGAATCACCTCCCACGATATGGTGTAAGTGTATTAAAGCTTAATAAGGTCATAATACCAAAGAATACCAAAGGTTCTCGTTTTCCTCACTGGATTTCAACTCTTTGGCCTGCCTTAATTTCAGCTCAGTAGCTGTATGAGTGATCAGGACATTCATGATCGTATGTGCTAAACTGCATGTTAGACTTAAAGGACATTGTGTTACTCTGTGCAGTAAATTCATCACAGTGTCTTGCATGTAACTCCTGTGTGCTGTCAGGCTGGCTACTGAAATTGCATGGTCATGTTCTGGATGTTAGAGAGAGAAGGAAGGTGTCTGCAGAGCAGACCTCGTTGTTTGTAGAAGGTATCTCAGTTTCAGGTGCTCGGGTTTTGGTTTTCCAGGAAGACAATAGTAATACCTTATGTGGGGCAAAATACTCACAAAGTGACCAACTTCTAAACTTTTGATGTTCATAGGCTGGCAAGTAATTGTTGTGATGACAGTGTGATGCTTTATCAAAGAAATGATGGGGAGAGAATCACAACTCACAGGACAGAGTTAGAATACTTAGTAGGTTTCACCACCTCCTTGTTAAAATCTATTTTAAAGGTGTAATGGCTGATCACTGAGATATTAAGGTACAACTCGCTTGGCTGTCTCATTTGTGTTCAGAGACACAAGGTCTTACACTACAACCAGGCACTATTAATTTGTTCTCCCTTTCTCTGAAACTAATGTAATCATGTTGCTGGGTTTTCACTTAAAAAAAAAGTTGTATTTTCGTGTCTGTAACTTGCAACACTTTAAATATGCTGGGTTTTATAATTCTTAGACGACAAATGTGGAGATAGGGAGCAAGTTTCCAAGAATGTTGCAAGCATTTTAGTAGTACCTCATCCTTTTTCATTTCTCTGTGCCGCAGCCTCAGAATGCTTGACAAAAGAGAGAGATTTCAGGTGTGAAGATGTGTTTAGAGTATAGATGCAGCATCTTTTGTATGTTTGCTGCAAATCTCGTGCCATTTTACTTCCCAAGACACCTTTTGGTACAAAATATTGCTTCAAAAGCAGTAACTTTAGCTACAGTGAGTGCAAATATTAACTTGAATGTGGAGTATTCGTCATCATTTAGAGTGAAATTCATTAGAATGTGATAGCTAGGAGATGCCCGTTTATTTCTGGTTTACCATCTGTAATACCAGTGCCTCCAAACATTTAGGTACTTAGAAATTGTCCAATTTTTATTTAATCAATTAAAAATGTTGCATTTCTTAACAACTAGAAAATGTTATTCAAGGACCATGGATCTATTGAGTAGAAGTTATTACATTAATCGGGAGCAAAAGGGTGGTTAGGGAAATGAGGAATGTTTGGAATGAAGCACTGAATGAGCACAGACCCTGTCAAAATAGTTTTTGCTTGGGATTAGCAAGCATAACGTGCAGTCACTGAGTTTCATGAAAACTCGCTTAAATGCAAAATGGCTAAAATGTGTTGCTGTTGTGTTAAAGCTGGTGTTGGCAGTACAATCCAAAATAAACTTTAATGTGCTTTTCTTGCGTGACTCCTTTGGTTGTAAAGATGAATGTGACGCGTATATTCCAAATCCCAGTCAGATTTCTTACAGGCACCATGTTCCTGCAGCCACACTCCTGCGTTTAAAGGCGTGCTGCCGGTATGTTTGGGGCTCCGCGGCCAATTTCGACGAGTTTCATGGTGAATTATGGCTAGTGTGAAAACGGGTGTCTGGAGAGTGGAGCAAAGCTGTACGGATATCCCAGCTGAAAGAAAGGCTGCTACCCTACTTGACGCCAGGAAATCCACATGGACAAAAACAGTATAATTATATCAACCGTGGAAAAAGACTCAATAAAAACTTAGGTGTCTTTGCACGTCAGTGAATCCACAGTAAGAAACAGTCATAGGAAATTGAAATTTATTCATTCTTATGTTCACAGGCCAGTATTTGTCTTCAATTTATAACTGGAATATTTTTGTGCAAAGCACTGGTGCTCTTGTTCCTTTCTCTTTTGCAAAGTGCACCATGTAACAGAATCAGTATGCCAGCTTGAACTGTGGGCCAAAGATTAAGCTGGTACAGAGCTGCAGATGGCATTGCTAATGTTGCATCTGGAAGGATGCATTTGAAGAGTTATGCAAATGAAATACGGATTAAAAAGTGCTTCACGCACTATTGCTCTCATTCAACACCCTTCTTGAGGACTGAACTTGCCCAAAATGGAGCAAATAGCATAAACCATTTGGATTTCTTTTGTAAAGGGTGGGGGTTTTTTTTTGGTCGGGGGTCTAGAATTCTTTTTCCATTTTTTGGAGCACATTAAGAGCCCAAAGATGTTTTCTGTGTGCTCTCTTCTAATCCTGGCATCCGTGTCTTTTGGTGGCCATCTTTTTGATGGTTTTTCAGAAAATGAATGAGGAATGACAAAGCTGCCTCTGAAATATTTTCTCGTCTTGGAAGATGCTGCTGGGAGTTTACATATTCCGGGTAATTCAGCACTTTGCATTGACTGAGAGCACTGAGTCAATGAGAGCACTGAGGTCACTGAGAGCAAGTAAAAGAGATCAAACTTGACAAGTAATTTAATATTTTCTGTGTGATGTCATTTCTAGACTTCTGTGAACTGAACTTCCTTCTAATACCTGTTGAGGCTGAAAGAAAGCCTTCAGTTCTTGCTTTGTAAACCTCTGCATCTCTGGTGGTCCCCCATTAATTAATGGGCAGCAGTATGCTCTTCTGAGGTGCTATTTGTTACATCTGGAGTAATGAATTACAGTTTCCTGGTCTTCTGCAGTGTGTGTACTAGATCTGAGCTAACACAAAGCTGGGTACATACTAGTAAAAATCTGGTCTGCGCTAGCTTTCTCACATGGTGCACTTTCTGTTTAGACTAACTCTGGGGTTTCTCCTCTTTCTTTTCTTTTCCTATTTCTGTATTTTGAAATAGCTCTAATGAATAATCCAGAGCAGCACAATACACCCCGAAAGCCGTGGTGGCAAACTATCTCCCTGCTCTCTTTGCATTGTCTTCATTGCTGGGCAAAGGAGTAAGGCCTGTGCCGCCGACCTGAACGTCGGCTCAGCAGTCGTGGCAGGACGTGTGGCTTCTGCGATGACTGCAGAGGGATCCAAGGCACAGTTGTCTCTTGCTGTCTAGGTCTTGCTGTCTAGGCTGCTTTCAGCATTATTTCTGCATTAAATATGAACTACATTCTGTTCCATAAACATCACCATATGTACATCAACAGTTGCTATGCAACAATGCTATTTGTGCTCCCAGTCAGTCTATCTTATCTTTGTCATCAGCTATCGTAGCTGTAATTTTTTTGGGCGGGAGGAAAGGAGAGCATTTTGCATGTATTTCTATGTGCTGTATTGAGCAAAATGAATTTTTTTAATGTATATATAACTAAGAACTATCTAGGGGCAAGTCATGGGTTTGATATAGCGTGTGTTTGGTTAAAATAGTTTTTTCTCAGCTTCCTACTGGCGGACACCCCGGCATAAGAAAGTGCTATAATTTGACAGTTTCTTGGTTGAAGGAACAGGAACGTGCTTTTGTTAAACATTTAACAACAAACTTTTCTGATTGTGATTATGTATTAATTCCCTCGCTGCTTTAATTGCCTGTTGGTTAATTTTTCTGCCAGCAAGTAGTTGAGGATTGCTGGCTCTCAATATAAATAAAAAATGTAGCTATATTGTAGATAGATGATAAAAGCGTCTTACCGAGCTTGTTCTTGGAAAAATGTGCTACTAGTGTGACTTGGGAAAACACAGACCTCGGCAGGCCATTGCATCCTTAAGTGTAGAGGACTGATGGGTGGAGAGGAAGGAAGATTTTACACTGTAGGCACAAATAAAGCATAAAACGTTTCTGTAAAGTTGGGTGAGAAGACTCATTTCGTTGAAATTTTGGCTATATCTTCACAGTTCCCCCTTGGTAAGTGGGATTGCCTTAATGTCTATTTTAGTGACGTTAAATTCCTTCATGCTTGTTCCACCTTACTGAAAGTAAAAATTGTTTAGGGAGCTCCATTTACAGACTGACTACCAGACCTTTGTTTCTGAGCAGCGTTCATGCATGGATTGTTTCACTGTTCCATGCTTCACAGAAGATTGCTGCCTCTTCGCTTTGCGTTCTTCTCCAGTTTTGAGTCTTCTCCTCTTGTAGAATCTCAGTGAAATGCAATTTTTTGTTTTGTTTTCCTGTTCAATAGTACACGTAACTGCCTTGATGACTTTGAGCAGCTCCTTTATTCCCCCACCCCTTGAATATTCTCCCATGTTTAGGTTGTTTTTTTCCAAGGAAAAGGAAAGGAAAGGACATTTTCTGAGTTTGTACATGAATCACACTCACTATATAACTTGAAATACATGATGTATTCCAGTGAAAGTGAATACAGAGGGTTATATTCTGTATTTTGTATGTTTGTACTTTGAAATATCAGATATACCCAGCCATTTAAAGAAATGTGAAGGGAAGAAACACTAATAGAAATCATAGAAAGGTGTTTCTTTCTTTCATTAAAGCAGTTACTCCTATAATTACATTTAATTATTTCCAGTAAAATACATAGCACTCAGAATCTTGATGCCTTGTGATAGTACTTCAGATCTTATTAGATGAATGTTTGACTTCTCAAATTTTTCATCAAACTCTTAGTTAGGAAATAAACGCCCTCCCTCATTGTTCTGCCGTCTTAGCTCTGCCTGCTGAGGAGTTTTGACGTATACCTGTCGACTTTAAAAGTATTTTCCAGTTGTCTCCATTTGTTCAGGCTGTCACTTAACCACACATTCCAGTCTCCAAAATGCGTTGGGGTCTTACTTAGTGCTTCTTTGTTCCTTTATGTACTCCATTCTTTTATGGACTACTGTTAGCAGAAGAGGAAAACCTATCAGGAGCATCAGGATCAAAAGAAATGGAAGCAACAGCAGCCTTTCAGATCTCTGGCATTTATGAAAATTTCCAAATATTTGTGGGGATCATACAGGAGATGAAACCCATGATCAGGAAAGCAGTATATGTGACTCAAGCTAGTCTAATTACAGACAGCATTTTCATCGGTCGAGATTTCATATGCATTATTGGGACATATGGTTTATTTAGAAAACAACTGTGACTGCTTGTATCGTCTCTCTTCTCCGGCTCCAAGAAATTAAAATTATATTTATTTACTTACTTCATATGAGTGTTGTGAGGATTAACAAATTACTGTTAAATGGGTTCAGCTGGCTAGCAGGGTAAGCTAATTTTTTTTTTTTTTCATTTTTGTTACTAAAACTATAAACTGGTGATTCCTGTATAGTTTTAAACAACTGAGGATATAATAATGCACAAATATATGGGATCTTAGAATGGGCTGAGTGCGATGGGAATAGAGTTGGCTTTCTGCCTACTTCATTGACTTTCTTTGCTTTTTTCAGTCTCACTCACATATCTGTACCCCCTCCCTAAACAACCCACACCCCACAAAAAAACAACAACAAAAAAACCCAACAACCAACTAAACAACCCCAATCTGTTGATATTTATCTGTGAATCTTTCAGGTCGTGGAGGAGGCTGAGCAGCTGTAGACTACATTGATAAAATCTATTGCGTAGACATAAAATCATAGAATCATTTTGATTGGAAAAGACCCTTGGGATCATTGAGTCCAACCATCAGCCCTACTCTACAAAGTTCTCCCCTACACCACATCCTTCAACACCACATCCAATCTACTCTTAAACACTGTCAGGGATGGTGACTCCACCACCTCCCTGGGCAGCCCATTCCAGTGACAGACCATGCTTTCTGTGAAGAATTTTATCCTAATGTCCAGCCTAAATAATTCAACTTTCTTAAGCTTCTTCATGATATTGGTACTGAGAAGATTTTTTGAAGCAGATACTTATGAACTAATAGTAACGATAAAAATAATTGTAGAATTGTAGAATGATGAGGAAGGAAAACCTACTTTTTTGCAGGGCTTGAATTTTGTCTGTTTTTTGTCTCTGCTGTTGAGGGCAGATCCTGTTGCCACATACAAGCGAACAAACGCACTCCCCCTGTGGATGTGATACACATTTGTTGTTGTTTGAATCAGAGGTGCCACTAACAATTTTTAAGGGTGATGTCTTACGCTGTAGTCTTAGCTAGGTAGCTAGTCTTTTAATTGAAAGAGAGTTCAAAAGAAACAGCTTTACATCCATCTGCTTCTTACATCTCAGTCCAGGCAGGAGTTGGTATCTTGGTATATTCGCGCGTTCTTCGTTACGTCCTCTTTGCTTCTTCACAGAATCACNAGCAGTTCTCTGTCATTCTTGAACTGAGGGGACCAGAACTGGACACAGTACTCCAGATGGGGTCACACCATTGTGTGTGTACTGAATATTTCCCTATTATGACTGAGCTGGAATGTTGGTTGGGTAGTAACATTATGCTGGAAATGTGCTAAATGCACACAATAAAAAACGTCAATGAGAAAAATCCATGCCTTTCTGCAAACAGGCTACCCTGCCTGTCTCTCTGAAAGTTGGCAGGGTTCTTAACTTGCTGTATGAATGCTCACGGGTGGAAAGAGGCCATATAATGGTGGTTTGGCAGTGAGAAAGCACATGCCTCCAGCTGGTGACAATAACGACAGCCACTGGTAAAGAAAGAAGGATCTGTGAGATATGGCTTTTTCCATTTGCATTGTCCTCAGGCTGTCAGCCATTGCAGTGAGTAAACAAGGCCATCAGCTGTGAAAGCCAGCAAGAATCAGTGGCAAGAAAGAGGTTTTGTGAAATATTTCATGCTTTCAGTTCCTATTAATACTCAGCCTGTAAACGGCAGAACTGGTCAAACTAACTGAACTCAAAAGTTACTCTCTCTCTGAGTTAGAGCAGTAATTCACTCTTGCCTGTGAGTAAATCGATAGCTGTGACATCTCGGAGCTGAAAGCTAAGGACAAGTCTATTTTACCATTTTTAACTGCATTTCAGATAAGTGAAAACCTTCATTGTATTCTCTACCTTACAAGGAGAAATATAGGAGGAGCAGTCAAATTTCAGACTGAGATTTATGTAGAGGTTTAATTTCATAGAACTTGGTCAGTGTTAGAATCCAGTTTACCAGAATACATACAGCGGCTGCCGTCTCTTGAAATGCTGGGCTGGAATTTCGTGCAGAAAGCTGTTCCTGAACCTGACTCTGCCATTCACCAGAGTGGTAGTTTTTGGCGAGTCGTTTTGCAGCGCTTGTGTCTAGGTTCTTCCTTCATACGTACTTTGATTCTCTGCTCTGTGGAACAGGAGATCTTTCTGATTATGCGGGGTTTTTTCTGTACCTGACAAGTTGGGCTATCATAGCACTTGAGGGCCAATGCTCAGAAAGGGAAAAGATTGAAGAAATAAATCCTGGTGTGACCCACAGAGGGTAGAGAAGAGGTTGATCAAGTTCACAAAATTAGCTAATGCAAATTTAGAGCATTCTTCTGCAGGACCTTGATTTCTTTTTTCAGATATACAAAAATAATATTCTAGAGTGACCAGTGAGATACACAGACACTTTTAATTGCTTAAATACTGGTTTTGTATAAATGTGTAACTTCGTTCCTGCAGAACTCAATCAGAGACGTAATTGAGTTCTCTCATTTAAGGTGTGAATTTGGGCACTCAAAGATTTTTTTGCTGTTGCTTCCTGCGGCAAAGTTTTCTTCAGAAAGTAAATCCGTAAACAGTAATCGAACCCAGTGATTGTGATTTTATCATAGTTGATCATTCTTTGCTTTGCAACCCGCTCTTTAGATGTAATTTCAAATAATCAAGACAGAAACATTACGTTTCCTTTTTTGTTCATTTGTCTTTTTTTCCAGAAAGCCAAACAGAAGAAAAATCTGAAAGCAGCAGCACTGGTGAGTGTGGACATTTTCTTTGAAACACTTAAAAACTTGCTTATGACTGCACCTTCTCAGTTTTACTTTTAAAGAAATGAAAAGATTAAACAAACAGGAGTATTTTTGTTATGTTTTTGGGGTTTTTTTTATTAGATTCATTGTCTGTATCATTTAGTTTGAATTCTTTCTTCTTGACTGGAGAGTTTGTAGCAAATTGCCAAATCTTTTGTTACTGGATTTTCATTGCGTAGACTAAACAGTCAGAAAAATAGTGTTGTAGTAGTGTACTTCCTTCAGTTTTCCTAATGACAAAAATATTTCTCCTGAAATATTTACCAATTCTTTGCAGCAAAAAATAGTTAGTTTGCTGATATTACCCACGAGTTCCGTATTAATCAGCCCAACGATGTCTTGGGTACAGTTAGAAACTCTAAGGAGGGTTCTCCATTTGCCGTTGCTATAGTAGTAGTGTTGGGGTTTTTTACACGGTTCAGAGTGCTGAATAGAAGTATTGCCCTTCAGTTAGTGTTTATCTTGTGAGATGGGCAGCATGTGTACATCAGGTAGATTCCTAGGGCTACCTGGTATCCTAAAGGTTTTATTTGAGGTTGGAGCTAGTCCTTGCGGGCTCCCTTTACAGTCCCTGAAGGAGACGATTCCAGGAAGTCGTATTCAAACGCAGGTGTGTGCCAGATTCCCCAGCAGCTGGAGCAGAGCTCTCTTGAGGGTCTGTATTCCTACCCTGCTCCCTCTTCTCCTGTTAAAGCCTTTAGGCTTATGTTGCTGAAATTCCCAGATGGGAACACGCCAGCATGAGAATTTTGCAGTGTCAAGTAGTGTTTAATATCAATCCCCTTTTCTGCTTTTGTTAAAGAGATGTTTCAGAGATATCGTTTATGTACAAGTGCAAATAAGTGCCAATGTTAGCAAGAGCCTGTGAACCTGGGAAACTAGACACAGCTAATACAAAATATATAGACAAATCTCAGCCTTGTTAGTAGAGGGATTACCTCTGATGCACACAGATTAAACAGCACCAGGACTGGGCTGGCACTCTTAAGTGATAATGGCAGAGATAGTAGGTGGACTGGAAAGAATCTTGTGCCCTTGCCTTTCTTGAAAACCATTTCCTAAACATAAGACTAATGTCAGTGAGTTTTCAAAATGACTTCTTGAAAGTAATTTTTTAGGACACTTTTAACATGGAGATATCTGTTTTTTTCTAACATTTGCCTTTTATTTGAATTGTATTTCAGCATCAGTTGTCAAAAGTGTATACTTTATGTCTGGCTGGGAGTAGGGTTTGGGTTTTGTTTTTTTGTAGAAGGGAATTCTTTGTAGTATTGAGATGCTTTTTATTCCACTGGCTTAAGCACGTCAAAAGACTAGTGTTAAAAATGTTATAGTCTGTAGACTTGAATTCAAGGTGTCTTTTATAACTTGCAAATTTTCTCAGTTACTTGTTAAAACCTGTTCGCTGATTATATGTTAATTGTGGTGCAGCTTTAAGGTTATGCAGGGCTACTTTCTAGAGATTAGTATTTTATACCAGCTGAAAACTGGGACTCACTGCTGTGGGTTGTCGCATGTGAAGCAGATCTTAAGAGTTTCACTGCTAAAATGAGTCAGAATTTTGATACTTCCATTGCATTTCTCTGCTGTTCTTTAGTTGTAGAGGTGGACTCTGGGTTTTGCTTGACTTTGGGGTTTTTTATTCTGCTTTGGTTTATGTTTGAATGATTGAATTATCTGCTCTTCGCCCTTGGCATCTCCTCCTTGTACTGAAATATTTGTGTCAGATCATTATGTATTTAGTTGTTTGGATTTTTGCTTGGGTCAGAAGAATGAGTTATTGTGTGCTGTGAGCTGCTTAAATGCGCTGATAAGATGAGCTAAACCTATTTGATGGAATCAAGCTGGTTATGGATTCATTTTCTGAGTCGTGGTCACTGGCTACACAGGGGCATTTAAAGGAGGACTCTCAGCCATCAGTTGCACTTACTTCCTTATTCACTGTTTTCTCAAAATCACTGTGGAGCTCAGATGGCATTTTCCAAATTGCCTCTCAAGTAATTCAGGTTATTGAGTGCTCCAGTTTGGTGTTGGTTTACTTTAGCTTGGCCTACAATAAGTACTTTTGAGGCAAATATGATGTCTTTTACACATTCATGTGGCATTTTAGCATAACAAGACTGTAATGACTGCCTTTAGATATTACTATAATAAAAATGTAAGGTTTGTTTGTTGTTAGAAAGTCAATGAAGGAAATGAATGAGACAACATTCAGAAAGCGTTTGACTTAGGTGCTTAAAAAGTTCCCTACATTTTTACAATGGGAGGGTACTGTCAGGCTTCAGAATTTCTTATGTCCCATATTACGAGGATTAAATAATGACATTTTTAATCACATTTGGTGTTGAGCCAGTTGTAAACCACTTCCCAAAAGGCAGGTGTTACCACTTTTGCCACTGTGCTGGATACCATTTGGAGGGAGACAAGTGGTACTGGGTCAGACCAAAGATCACTGGCCGGTATCCTGTCCTCAATGGTGGCCAGTTGCAGATGCCTTGAGAAGAGTCTAAGAACAACACAGAATTATAGTGGCACCTCCCCAAAAATACTTCTTCCAGCCTTTAATGATTCACAACTATTCACTATTATTGTTCCTATATCATAGAATCATTTTAGTTGGAAGACACCCTTGGGATCATCTGGTCCAACCATCAGCCCTACTCTACAAAGTTCTCCCCTACACCAGATCCCCCAACACCACATCTAATTTACTCTTAAACACAGTCAGGGATGGTGAATCTACCACCTCCCTGGGCAGCCCATTCCAGTGACTGACCACTCTTTCTGGGAAGAATTCTTTCCTAATGTCCAGCCTAACCCTACCCTGCTGCAGCTTGATCTGTGATGCTGAGCAAGTGATTAAACCCCAAATATCTGCATGTAGCTCCAGTTTGCTTATGGCTTTGTTTGCAGCTACCTGTAAGTGTTATCTGTGATAATTACAGAAGCTGTGAAAACCAAGCATTTCTGCCAGTAAAATGTGACTTGCCCCCACTCCCCCAAATAAAAATACCCAGAAGCTGCTGCTGTGAGCCTGTGTAGTCTGTTGAGAATGATAAGGTAAAGAAATGCATTCTCATATAAGAGCAAATGTAATTAGGTACTGTCCTTGTGGAAGCACATCAAATGAAAGTTGCATGGACAGTTGATTATAATGTTGCCTGAGCTTTGAGAATGTAGTTTTGAAAGCAGAGTAGTGCTTTGAGGGTGAGGTGTATCGGCGCTGTACACAAGCTACAGATGCATCTTTCTCTTCAAGCGTGTGTACATCAGGGAATGTTAATGCACAACCTACCACTTGAAATTCCTGAACCTGCTTTGAATCAATTGAACTCCCATTGCATCCGAATTCCACCTTTTAAAAGTCTTAAAGTTTATAGCAAATAGCAGCCTTTAGTACTTAGCATGCTTTAGGACAAAGTGTTAGTCATCTCTTTTCCCTCAACCTGCCAGTGAATAATACAAATGCCTTCTAGTGAAGGGAGAGGCACCATTGGGACCATTTCTGATATGACTTCAGGTAAAAGGAATAAATTTTCTGAGCTGCTGCAGACAATGTAGTGTGAAGCTGCTATTAAAATTTTGACAATTGTGAATGTACATGTTTGCAGACAACACTTGAACTGTCTGTGGATCACACTTGCTTCATGCTTTGATGTTGCAATGAAAAAAATCAGGTGTTGATTACACATATGTTGGAATATTTGAAAATCAGTGTAAGCACCTTGATAAACACTGAAGTGCATGCAGTAAAATCAGCAGGGTTTTGTTAAAGGCAGAGTTATTACATTGTGACACAGAACTGTATAAAGCTGATGAATTCACATTTGATATCATCCACTTTAAAGTGTTTAACATTTATTAATTATACTTCAAAAGTGAAATTCTAACTGAAAAGTGAAATTCTAACTGAAAAGCTATCATCAGGAGGAATAAAACAGTAATTCTTAATTCAAATACTAGCTCGAAGCTCAGTGCTGAAGGTAACTTGGTTATTCCGTAATGAAGTTATATGGAATCTGCCATTTTCAGCCACAGAAGCAGTTTTTGTCTTGAAAATAAAACTAGTTTTGTTGGCAGATAAATGCAACAAAACATAAAATACAAACTGCCAGTAGTTTCCAGGAGCCATAATCAGTAATGAGACTCCATTTGTAGCTGTTAAAACACACAAAGAGGCAACAATTCCTGCTTTAAGGTATATGCAGTCTAAGTCTGTCATCTTGGTTGTAATAAATATTGTGGAGAATTAGGGAAGGTGCATTGGTGGAACAGCAAGAAGGATGTGGATTTATTGTAGGTCAACATTAACTGGAGTTAAATTTTTTAAGAATTTGCATAATTGGCCATAGTCCTTGGGGGTCTGGCTATTTGTTTTAATACACTGTGTGAATATTCTAATATTTATGTTTCCCTGAGCAGCACTGATGTATTTGTTATCATGCGGCCGCTATCCTGAGCACAGAACCCTATATAAAACAGCAGGAGTTTTTCCCATGAGCTTATTCTGTCCTTTAGCAGTGTCCTCATCCAGCTTGTTGAAGCACTACGCTAAGTGGAAGCGTGCTTTGGGCTCGTATCAGAGTTCTTGGTCTTCCCTCCTGACTCTCAATAAATCCCGGGAATTTCAGCTGTGCCTGGCATTACAGATTGTGACTCTGCAAACTGCATTTGCCTTCTGTGAGGGATTTTGCCGATTATTGCAGTTCACCCACCTACCGGCATGATCACCTTTGATGGCTTCAGACCTTTGCAGTATCACAAATTAGGGCCTTGAATGGTGGATCAAAGGGGCAGAGGGAGATCAAATGCTTGCTGCCTTAGCCAGTGCAAGACTGGTGTGTAGCAGATGTAAAGCTAGCAGGAGGCAGTTTCTGAGTAAATAGAAAGAGGTGATTGTGCACTCAGAATGTAATTGAACTGTCAAATTCCTTGCCAGAAGGTGTGGATGTAAAGGTGGTGCTTGTTAAAGGCTTGCATGACCTTAGAGGAGAGCAAAGAGGTGAAACTGGCTGCCCATGGCCTGGACAGGTATACTCTTCTCCGGGTAAAGAACTGGCTGGAGGGCTGTGCCTAGTAGGTAGTGGTTAATGGAGTTAAATCCAGTTGGTGTCCTGTTACAAGTGGTGTCCCCCAGCAGTCAGTACTGGGGCCTATCTTGTTTAATAACTTTATCGGTGGCCTACATGAAGGAATTGAGTGTACCCTCACTAAGTGTGCAGATGACACCAAGTTGGGAGGGAGTATTGATCTGCCTGAGGGTAGGGAGGCCCCTCAGAGGGGTCTGGATAGGCTGGATTGCTGGGCTGAGGTGAATGAGGTGAGATTCAACANGCTCAGGAGAGACCTCATCGCACTCTACAACTTCCTGAAGGGAGGTTGTGAAAAGGATGGGGTTGGCCTCCTCTCCCAAATAACTAATGATAGGACTTGAGGGAATGGCCACAAGTTGCACCAGGGGAGATTTATGTTAGATATCAGGAAAAACTTTTTCTCCCCAAGAGTGTTCAGGCTCTGGAATGGCCTGCCCAGTGGGGTGGTGGAGTCACTGTCCCTAGTGGTGTTCAAGAACTGTCTGGATGAGGTGCTACAAGACATGATTTAGTAGCTTAGTGGGTAATATTGGTGACAGGAGGATGGTTGGACGAGATGATCTTCTAGGTCCTTTCCAATCTTGTGTTTCTATGATTCCATGAAAGAGGTATGTGAAAGAAAACCCACCAAAAGGTGCAAGGATGATGAGCACATCTGATTTAAGACACCCCCACCCCACAAAAAAAAATGGTGGAGACTGCGATGCATACCCAGTAAGAGAACCATACATGTCTGCTCTTGCCTCCTTCATGGATATCCACTTTTTGGTCATTTCTTGGAGTCACAATGCTGAGCAAAGCAGACCTTTAGCCTGCTCCAGCACTTTTCCTTTCATGCTCTGGTATTCCCTCCCCTCCATTTTTCCCCCCCAGTTCTGTGCTGTCATTAAACATCTTGCAACAGGGATAGTTGAAGTTTCTTCTTTTTAACCACAGAAGTAACTTTTGAGGGGGGAAGGAATGAACACAAAGGCAAGACCAGTTCTTCCTTTGCAAACTGCAGCTGCGAGAGCATGAGAGGCTGCAGCACAGTAGGATCTGAGCTTTCTGTGTGCTTGAGTCTGGAAACAGTCTGGCAGAGCTCATTTGGTTCTCTTCCTGAGCTATAAGGCTTTTCCAGCCCCAGCATCTTGCCAGCAGCTGTGGTGATACAGGAGCAGGAACAGCGTGTAGCTGTGCTAAAGCATATTGTCTTACTCATGCAGGTTGGCTTAGGGATTTCTGCACTGCGCTCTGTGGGCAAACCCTAAAATCATCATCTGTGTATGGCAGAATAGTCTTAGAGGGATGGACTTTTATCACAATATGAGTAAGCTCTATGAAATAGCATAATATCAGATTTCTGCCCTGTTGGGAAAGAACATGATTTGCTGTTCATTTTAAAAAATGTGTTGGAAATAACACAAGACCTGACAATGCTGCAGGCCTCAGATAAAGTTAGTGTTGATAAGACTCCTAACCCGAGAGTACCTTTTTGTCTGTTTAGCAGATTCTTATCAGCCTGGCCTGCAGGACCTTTAATTTGTCTCCTCTGAGATTACCAATTTCAGCATTGAGAAAATGTACTGCTGTAGCCCTAATACTTGCCAAAGGCTTATTTAAGTAGTAGAGAGGCAATAAATGACTGGGTTTGGTGTTACAGTTGCTTGTTCTGTTTACTTTTTTTGATGCTTAGCCTGTTCATTGCTAGCTTGTTTGCTTAATTTTTTCTTCCTAATTGAGAGTCTGTACCCACCTCTGACCTGCTCTGTTTTTTTTTTCATCTGCTCACTGTGGTACAAAATCAAGAACCTACTTTGAGATAACAAGCAGCTTTCTGTGGAGCTGCAGTAGTACATTTGTAGCTGAAGGTTTTCTGTTAACAAATTTTTAGAAAAAGTGAATTCCTCTGACTTCTGCTGCAAATAAGAAGATTGCTGTTCTGAAACCTGACATTTGAAAAGCCAGAAGAGAATTTTTATTTTTTTCTAATGTATTTAGTAATTTCAGGATAACTAAATGTTACTTGTCTAATTGTCTTGATCTTGTCCTGTATGGGGATCTGCTTTCTCCATACACCCAATGCCCTCAAGTGACAGTCACTGACATGGAGTCCCTCAGCTCTTTTCTTCACCTCCTAACGCTCAGGAGATGCTGCTCCGTCCCCATCCTTGCTGCTGGGTGGGTCCAGCACTGCAAGCTTCCCCAGCATCAGGCCTATGGCTCTTTGGATCCTCATCTTCCTGGATCATCTCCCTCATGAGCAGCCTTGGGCTTTTAAATTTGAGTTCTTATCTTCTTGGTGTCTTCCCGCAGCTGGTGAAGTGCTGCCCCCTTGCACAGGACACTGAATCTCCCTTCAGGAGATGCACACAAGAAAGCCTGCCTCCTCCCTTTGGCCAGTCTTTCCATTCCTGCAACAAATCTGCCTTTGAAAGCTTGGGGTGGGATGGTGTCGAAGGCAAAAAAAGGTATATCCTGGAAAAACGTAGAGATCTAGTTCTTCAGGTAACTGAAGTAATGCTTGGGGTGAAAGCAGTGGAATCCCCGTTTAATATCCAGAAAGACGGTGGGTTTCATGAACTTTCTATAAACCAAGTCTATATTCCCCAAAGTCTCACCACCAGTAAACAAGGCAATACAGTAGTCATTTTTAGCATTATCAGGAGAAGGTTACAGACCCTCAGAATGGCTCAATTTGTAGCAGTCATCTAACTATTTGGTTTTGAAACCTTAATGGGTTGAACTTGCGCGTCATCATGTCCTAATACTATTTTCAATGCGTAGCTGCTGCTTACAGATATATTTATCATACCAGCTTTGTCAACGGTTTTGTTTCTGAAGTGGCAGAGAGGTATTCTTTTCTGAAACTTAAAATGAACAAATGTGGTGTTAAAGGATAATGGCAAGGATGTTAAACTGTTTCCAGGGCAGACAGAAGCAGCTTTTTGGGAGACTGTTGCTTTAGCTGTGTGTGGTACTCCTACTACACGCGTTTGTAGGAAACGAAATCAGCTTGTCTAGTTCTATGGGATATTATGTGATTTCTTTCAGAAGGGAAGAGAAGTGTGCTTTCTTCTTGCAAGTGCTTGCTCATCTGCGTTCCTCAGGTGTCCTTGTACACCTCACCTTCCCTGGTCCTTGCTGAGCTGCTTTTTTTCCCCAAGTTTTATTGCAAATGATGATGATTTATACAAGCAGTATTTTGAGACAATGTTCTCTGTGATATGCCAGCACATAGGAGTTAGAGAATGTCTACTTTCAAAAGTAATTAAAAACCATCATGCTCATGTTCTGATTTTAAGTCTCTCATGCCTTATCAGTTGCTTTTGTTTCAATCTGGTAAATTATGCAAGCCTATCTCTTTATATGAAAGTAACTTCAGGTTTTTAAATTGTAGTCACTTTCCTGTCAATCTAAGATTTTCTGTCCCGTGTTGCAGGACAGGAGGCAAAACTAGGTTAGGCAACAGTTATTTAGCAAAGATGGAATAATTCTAACCTAAGAAAATAATATTTTATCATAGACCTAAGTTAACTTGCCCCCTTTATGCCCTGTCCTGATTCATCAGTCACCAGAATTAGGGCAACAAATAAATGTGTGGATGAGGCACAACCGTTATTAAATTGGAAAATTTGTTGCTTGCCCTTACTCTGCTTGTATGTTAATGGGGAGAGAAGGAGGAAGATAATTTTCTTAAGCTGTTCTCTTCTTCTTGAATGGAAACCTTGTAGTGCTTTTAAGTAAGAGGTGAAAATAACAATGCCACTGATTGCTGCAGATAGTAATGTAGGGTTTTTTTCCCCCTTTAGGATGTAGAGAAATATTACCTACTGTAGAAAAGAAGTGACCAATTGTCACTTACACAGTTACAACAGGTACAAATGCAAAAAGACAATTACAAATAAGACACAAGTGTTTGGAAACATCGATAGTGCAATTATGATGCTGTGAAACGCTGGTCAGGGGGTGAGCAGATACTGAAGGTGTGGAGCTGGAGCTGTGATTTATGACCTTGTTGCGCAGCCTGTAGTATGTCACAGCATCAAGGCTACTTCCAGAAACCCTGTGTGGCTCCAGAAGTCATTGGGCAGGAAGTGGCTGGAAACTGAGGAAATACTTCAAGGGAGCATCGTATATGGGGTTTTTTTTTCCGTTTTTTTACTCTTTCTTAGTCATCCCTAAGAAAGCCCTACCACCCACCTGGTGCAAGGGAGGGGTATGGTGAAAGACCAGTGAAAGGTACTTGTGTGATGGTGGGAGGAACAAGATAAGGGGAAGGATGTGAGGGTCAAAGGATCAAAAATGGGGATTCTGCCCAGAGATGTGAAGGATCAAGGGATGGAGACAGTTCAGAGTCATCAGGGGACCCTGGGCTAGACAGACCTTAGTCTGACCTAGTACAGCCACTCCTAGGTTTTGTCTTTATGTAGAAATAAACCAGATAGTTGGCACCTATGCAAGTGTACTGCCAAGTGTGATAAAAGAGCCCTTGGCTCCTCCTCCACTGATGGAAAAGATGGGTGTGTGTGTCCAAGCGTGGGTACTTTGATCAATTTGGCAGCTGTATGTATTTTTTTATGAGAGTCTTTCAAGGAATTCATAGGGACAAGTATATTCTTTTTGTAGTGTGTGAGGATCAGTCCTGCCTTCAACTCCCTCTGTCCCTTCTGCTTGGTGTCCCCTTTTCTTGCCCAAGAAAGCGGTCAGGGAAGCAAGCAGAGGTCATGGAGCCTGGGTGCAGGTTACGTGCCTTCTTGGCAAAGGGGGAGGAAGTTCCTCTTTAGTCCTAGCCAAGCAATTGGAGGTCATCAGAGAAATTGTCATTGATTCCTGGTACTCGTATGACTGTTCTGACCTGGTCATTGTGATCCAAGTCATAATGGAAGAAAGATGAATAGAAATACTTGGCATGCACATCGTCTTCTTAGTAATGTTAGTATTTCTGACTTAAGCACTTGATTTTGCAGCTTTCTTATTTTCATAGAAGTATTAAATATGAAATTTCCAATCTTAAAAGACAGAAAATACAACTGATGTTTAACATGCCAGCTTTTCTGGCCCACCAGAAAAAAGACCCCAACGTGCAGTGGAACACCAGTATCCACCTGACTGACTGAACATAGGCAAAATATACATATGTTATTTTCATTATATTTATGGAGTAAAAAGGAAACATTAGTTGGAGTATGGAGGTTTTATGTGGTCATTTTGTTCATATACCAAAGCAAGACACAGCTACCCCCTCACCCCCCAGGTTTTGAAAAATTATTCAGGTTTGTAACTAGTTTGAAGTGTCTGATTGCAGTTACTCCCATCTTCCTTCTCTCCTTCTGCTGCATGAATCAAAAAGCTGAGTGAGGTGCCTTCAGTGAGAGATGGCATGTAAAAATTTCAAACCCAGACATAAACCCATATATGCATGAGTTCTTGTGAAAATGGGAAAAGAAGACAAAATTGAAGTTAGTGTTACAGCAGATGACTTTACATGTATGCCTTAGATGTCAGTATTATTTACACAGAAATAAAGAAAATATGCAGCAAAAAGTGCGAAACACAGTGAATCATTGATTTTTAAATTAAAAAAAAAAACCAAAAAACCAAACCCAAACAACAACACAGGAATTTATTTTTACTAGGGATTAGAGATGAACACTTTTCATGTTAAGAAAAAAAATAAAAAATTGGATTTTTAGATGGTTTTAGATGGTCTTTATTTTTCAAAGGTAAGAGTGAAGCAGGTACTCTGAACCAAAGAGGCCTGGCAAAAAAAAAGCTTTCCAGCAAATCTTTTAAGCTATAGAATATTCTTAGAAGATGTTTCAGATGGTTTGAATTTTACCTGTGATTACTAGCTTGTGAATAGCTTATATTCCAAAAGCATTTTCTACAAAAAATACAACTGCTTGAAAGGGCACTGTAGAGAGATTGGTGCTGGTCTCTTCTCACGGGCAATGAGCGACAGGACGAGAGGGAATGGCTGCAAGCTGCAGCAGGGTAGGGTTAGGCTGGACATTAGGAAAACATTTTTCACAGAGAGAGTGGTCAGTGACTGGAATGGGCTGCCCAGGGAGGTGGTGGAGTCACCATCCCTGACTGTGTTTAAGAGTCGATTAGATGTGGTGTTGAGGGATCTGGTGTAGGGGAGAACTTGTAGAGTAGGGCTGATGGTTGGACTTGATGATCCCAGGGGTCTCTTCCAAACTAAATGATTCTATGATTCTATGATTCTAAGTTCATACTATGAAGAAAAACTGGCACTGCTTTCTGAAGTGCTATGGATTCCTTGATGTTTGGCCTTCTAAGAGCCCAACGGAAAGGCAAGCGACCACAATGTATTTTAATTGCTATATATTAAGTGTTTGAAATAAAACATTGATTTTTGCTATTATTTCTTTTTTTTCTTTTCAACTGCAGCGACACTTTAAATATCAATCAAAGTTTGAAGGGTACAACCAAAAGTGTTTAAGTGAAACTGGGTGATTTGACATCCTAGGAGCAACAGCTTCCTCCAGACTTTGTGCCTCTGCAGGCTGAGTATTTGACGGCACTGAGAGCATCCTTCTTTTAAACTTGCACATTAGTTGTGGGGCTTTTCTAGCTTTTTTTTTCCCTCTTAACAGTTTTTCTTGCTCAGGTAGAGAATTGTGTATCCAAAGGGCTTTTCATGTCATTGTTCTGTGTGATGGTGTTTCTAGTTCTTGTCCTAGAAGATCAGCAGGATTTTGGATTTTTTTTAGGGGAGGTTTCAAACTTCCTTTTCACACAAGTCCTAGAGATGCTTGTATGTACAAGATTAGTGGTTAATGGGGATTTTTTTGAAGATATTTGAAAATAACTGGGGGGAGGGTGGTGGGTGTGGAAGGAGGGAGGGTAACACACAGTAATGGAGTTGGGGAAGGATAACACACAATGATGGGTTCTGGCTGGGATGGCCCAAGAGTGTAAAAGAAGTGTATAAAAAACCTGTATTTTACTATATATCTTTTGTTGGTAGATAGTTAATGCATTTGGAAAAACTCAGAGTTGGGGATACATGAATGATTCTTCAGCATGTGTGCCTGAAAAGTGCATCCCAGTACTACTAAGGATGGATTTGTTCCCTTTAAAATCTGAAAGAAAACTGTCTTGCGTTGGCTGCTTTCCTCAGTTGTCACTTTTAATATGAATTGTACTGCATTTTGTTGACATTCTTAGGGTGTTTTTTTTTCTGTACAACATTGATGTTTTAGGAAACTTGAGAAAATACTTGGTTGTTTTTTTCTGCCTTTAATAGCATTTTATTTGAGTTTTGGCTCTATGATGGCGGGGTTCAGTGATGGACAAAGCTTAAACTTAGTGCAGCTTTTCACCTTTTGTGATGATTTTTTCAGTCTGCTTTTGCAGAATGACTGGTTAGTAATGCTTGTGGTTAAATTAGTTACAGTTGCTCCACAGAAGCTATTAAAACTTTGCTTAGAATATAAATGAAAAGATTTGATAAATAATGGAGATGAGGAGGAAGAAGGTATTTGTTCTATTACTTAGAGTGATGCCTTTTAATGCCAGCAGGTGGTCTATTCAAAACTAGTAGTACTAGTTGCTTTTAGTCAGGCATTGTGCAAAGCAAGGGCTCTGTTAATTGCCTGTCCTCAGGAGCACAACTGATCAGTAGGAAACAGAGATTTTGGAAGGTAGGATGTCATTGCTGGAAGCCTGTTACACACAACTTTATGTCAAATATTTTTATTAGCCACTTGATCCATATTTATAATTAGAAAATTTAACATTCTGTGCAAATACAACTCATTTCCCATTATAGAACTAACCCCCTCAACATTATTTTGCTGGTTTACATGTTTTCTGGCAATTGTTATTAATATAGTAACACAGCTGTAAATTTGGTTTTAAGTGAATTGAGAAATCATTTAACTTTCAAATCAAGTTGATTAATTTCAAACCCTCTTGCAATCTTTTTTTATTTTTTTTTTTAGAAATTCATGACAATAGATTAGCATAAACACTGATGAACATTCAAAGTCATTTATTCCAGTTAAAATCCGCTCTGAATTTGTTGTAAGCAAAACATATTTTAAGCCTGCTTATTCTGTGCAAATACTCTCACTGCTGTTCAGCAGGGCAGTTAGGTGTGTGCACGGCCGTCATACAAGTACACAAAGATCCAGCCAGACGCTCTGGTTGAAAGACAGCATGGAGAAAACATGTGTTACAGACAGCACGAAGCATTCCATCCGTGTTTACAATGTCTAGCAGATCATTTGTATTAAATTCAGGCATCAAATTTTCATTCTGTTTCAGTCAGTCAGTCAGTCAGTCAGAGAGGGACGTGGTGATGAGATTTACATACCGTTAGCTCGCATCAACTGGTTGGCAGCCCAGCTCCGTGGTACGAGGCTAGTTCGGTAACAGTATCTGTGATGCCAGGAGGCTGCAGGTCAAGGAGCTTTTCTGGCTGCACGCTCGGTTCCTTTGCCTCTGCGATTACTTGATAAAATGAAGTGCATCGCTGTGAACAATTGACCCTTTCGAGCAATCCAAGCTGGTCAGCAGCCTAAATCCACATTTTAAAGCCATCATTATAGCCTCAAACTTTAGAGTCTCCAGGGTGCAGACAAAGGTGTTGTCCTCCTTCAGGACCAGTCGGGTACCGTTTTCAGACTTTATGAAGTACTTGAATTGAATAATATTCGAAGATACCGAGAACTCCTCTGGAAATCCATCCAGCCTGCTTTTGGACACCAATACAATTCTGGATTTTATTTTTGCAATGAAATCAGGAGCATTGCAAAAGATTCTAAGTCCTTGTGAACGGTCGTGGCTGTCAGTTATTTCCAGGAAAGTAGTCTCTCGAGATGCTAGCTGTTCCTTCTCCCACCTTGATTTCACTGCATCCGAGAGTACCTTAAGCTGGAAAAAATCTGCTTCTTGTGCCAAAAGTTGATTTTCTCGAAACCCTTCTGGTAGAAGAAGTTCCCCATTCCGTAGGAAGTTGAGAATGTGTCTGAAAAGGAGTCCGTCCCTGTCAATGAAGTAATGACCATCTGCATCAAATGGGCACATTATTTTTCCATTTATGATTCCTTCAAGAAAAGAATCTGGATACTTGGTTAGTGTCTGTTTTTGTGTGATGTATAGATAGCCACCAACGTTCAGAGTAATCAGAGACGTTTTGTAGTCCTTGTCTTGCTCAGAGCCTTCAGAGTTGCTGTGTTTTTCTTCGCATTCCTTTTCTCTCCTGTTTATTTTTCTCTCCATTATTGAAGCTAGGACAGAAAGCCAGATATCTTGCTTTGTTCTTGTCAGCTTGCAAAGAGATTTTTGGGTTGTTTTTTCTTTTAAAAAGCACCTTTATTCGGCTCCGACACGATGTTGGAATGGAAATGCTGCTAGCATTGCTCCGACTGTCGGCTCGGCTTTGCAGTAGGTGGCGTATCAGCTGTGTATGCAGGGAGATATCAGGAATATGACTGTAAAGGAGAATTTGCATTTAACTGTATAAGGGAAGAAGGGTATAACAGCTGCTTGCCTCTTTCTTTCCTGTAAGAAGTTTACGTGGTTTGGGGGGTTATTCGTATCGCATACTACTATGACAAACAGCACCTTATTGTTAATACTTTTAAGATGTGTTTGTAGTATCAGATGGTGAAATCACGTTTAGTGCTTATGGTGTTAAACAGATAGCTTCCTCTAGGTTTCAGGGATTTCAATTTTGATAAAGCAGCTTTTCACATTTATTTGGAACTGGTTACAGTACCTGATGCATACAGCAGGACAGCACTGAAAGGAAAGGTGTCCCTCTCTGTACAAGGTGGGTACCCTCTCTGGAGGGCATGCACATACATATTCCTCATTTACTGGACACGTGGGCAGTGGTTAAGACAGGAGATACTCTGGAAGTGATGCTGAGGACTCGTTGGTCTGACTGTTGTAACTGTGTGGTTAAAGCTTCCATTTGCGGTTGATGGGAGTATCCGCACCGACACAAGATCTGCAGCCTGATTAGGGTTTGCTTTTTGCTTTTCTCTGTGCCATAGATAAAAACTGCTTTAGAGAGATTGACTCAGCGATGTGGGGTTTTTTTTAAGTCATCAAGGCTGTCAAGCACCGGTTTGTTCTTTCTGGATAGAAACAACTCAGCTGCCCAGTGGAACAAAGGGTTAGTGTGCCTACAGATAGCTCTGAACATCACATAACATTATAGCTTAGCAACACTGGGGGACGAGGCAGGGGGAAACATGGGCAGAGCAGGCTTGAATCAAATGGCTGTCTTCTCCCCATGAATCTGTGCTTTGAGGCTCACCCTCGGCTGCCTCTTGGGAAAAGGTTTCCCCTTTAAACATTTCCAGCTCGGAGCAGGGAAGGGGAAGCTCTCGGCGCATCTCTGTGTGCTGCAACGTGCATTCCCCAGCACGGGCAGGAGCGAAAGCTTAACTTGGGCTGGACCTGGAGAGGAGGTCCCATCTTTTTCAAGACGTATTTTTCACTTTACAGGTAGATGTGTCCTGCTTTGCCTGATTAGCAGGGCAGAGTCAGATTATTCTTCTGTGAATTGTGCTGTTCTGGATCTAAGTGCTTTATTCTTACTGTTCCCACTGTCTCTGAGGGTGTTTATCAATACTGTGGAGTCATTACTGTAATATTTTATTAGTTCATAACTGAATCTATTAGAAATAAATGCACTTGTGTTTTTTTTAACTTGCCATTCTCCTTGCCAGGGTATCCCTAGCACTAATCCGCTAATTTTTTCTGCTGCTGTATGTGATATATTAAGCAGATATTATTCATTGGATTTGATTTATCAGGAATTAGTCATGGTTTTAATTTTAACTCTTTGATGCCTTTGATTCAGTCAAGGTTTCACTTGGTTTCTAATTTTTAGACATTTAGACTTTTTTTCAAAATTAACTCATTTCACAACTATTGAATGAGTAATTGAGAAAAGGAAAGAACCCAATTAGTTTTAAATATGGGGTTGGTTTTTTTTCCATTATAAGAGTCTTCTGTTCAGATTTAGTTTATTATCAAGTGATGGAAAATTCAGTTAATGTACTTAGATTGTGCATAGCTACAGTGTTGAACCATTTTAGTGGGCTGTTAAACTCTAAGAGAATTATTTCTGTGGTGCTTTCATCATAACACAGTGATCTTGAAATACTTTGAATATGAACTAGGAATGTCCTGACACAAGTAAGTAGGGATTTCCAAAGAGAGATGGAGTTTGTAAGAGATGATAGCAAATTTTTCATGGACAGCTAAACTACATTTTAAGAGACAGAAGTTACAGAACAGTTAGTAAGTTATCTGCTCACTTAGTTTTTCATGCTCTTCATCTTCTCAACACTTGTAGTTGAAATTTTCCACTTTTGTGAAAGAGTAAGTATTCCTTGAAAGATCATGCAAAATCATTTTAGTAGTTTCTGTGATAAAATATTCAAAATCGATTTTCTGTGGAAAATGTACTCTGTGAAGATCATGAATATTTACATTTAAACCTTTGAGACTTGAAAAAAACGTAGAGCTGCTGTAAAATTTTCATCACCACAAACCCATGTAACAACTTCACTGCAGCTGACAGTCATCTGTAACACAAAATCAGAGGCTGGCACATCTCTGGAAATTTTCCACATTCTGGGCTGTACTATAAGACAACTTTTTAAAAGAGCCCTTGTACTTTGAATGTACTTGGTGATAACATGCAGTATCGCAGTGCCATGTAGTTTGAGTGAGGTGGGAAGTATTTTAGTGGTTTCCTATAGCTCAGTGTTTTCCGAAGGTGTATCTAGAACTGGATTTCCCTTTCTCTGTCTTTTTGCTCATCTTCTGGAAGATCACCCTAAAGTTCATTTTGGTAAAGATGTATGCATATTTCTTGCATAGTCTATAGAGCCTTGGGCAGCTCTTGTGCTCTGTTGTGCACCAGGCACATAATAGCTGAGATGTTTCCAGTGTGTCCTCATTCTCCTTCCTTCCCACTGGGATCAAGACAGAGCAAGTTGCTGCTGTTTGCTTTCCCATGCCATGGGTGAGCTGCCTCAGTTTCTGCCCTGCACAGCTTAAGCATCCTACCAACGTGATGTTGGTACCTAGCAATCCTGAAGTGGCTGCTGCTTCACAAGTGACTGTTAGTGTCACCTGTCTGGGGGGGGGTGGTGGCCATTCAGGGGAGGAAGGAAAGACGTCAGAAGACAATGAAAATGCAGTGCTGGTGTCTATCAGCTACATGGGAAAACTAATCCAAGGAGGAGGGACACCAGATATCTGCCCCTCATTCTGCCCTACGTGTTTCCTTGTGGAAAATCACTTCACTCCTCCTCAACTTCCATCATTCTTCCGAACTTCCTGGTCTGGAAGCTTGAGCACACCACAGAGCTGAGGATTCAGGACTGAAGCACAACACAGGAAAGTTGGTGCTTAACCAACAGCATCAGCTTCACTGAGAGTCTGTCAGTTAAAATGACATGGGTTATGGAAAAGAGTTATTTTTATGTATTATAGTACAGAAGGAAATAAGGAGAAATCTCAGCTCTACAAAGTAGAGAATTTTTGAAATGTATTAGGCAGCCATGCTAATGAAATCTGGGTTATTGAGGCAATTTGCTAGTCATTTAATATCATAACATGGAAAATTCGCCAGGTTGTTGGACAGTTAAACCATTCAGTAGCTACTATCTCACAGTGTTGGTAGTGTAGACATTCTCATTCCAATAATAACTCCAGGATGTTGATTAACAGCTATTGAAGACAAGATCTACATGCTAATTAAAGTTGAAGGTTTTCAAATAAGCAAGTCTGAACAGTTTGCCTTCAAGAGTTTTAAAAGAGCTGTCTAAGAAACTCTTAGTTTCAACAGTTGCTGGTGATAACTTTGGAGCAGTGCAGTTCTACAAGAGTGAAAAAGCAAATGCTGAGCCAGTATCTGAAAGGTGAACTGGATACCCCAGGTATTGAAAAACTAAAAGGGACTACGCAAAACCCAATAAACAGTCTGACTTGGAAGTCAATCAGTTGAAAATTTAGGAAAGTAATATAATGCTATTCAGTGTAGGTGGAGAAAAAATGGATTGTGCCAAATTTTTTCCCCCTTTTTTTTGATTACTGTTTGTTCAGCAAAGGAAGTAATACTTTTTCTTTCTGTTAAATCTAAGAGGATGTCCCATTTATCATCTTGAATCAGAATAGATACTGTATCAATTTCCCTTTCATTTAGCTGTAGAAAAATTAACTGCATTTATCAAACCAGCATTAAGCAGAGAATTATCACTAAAATGTTGCTGTGATTTGATCTTTGGTCCTATTTATTTCAGTCAGTGATCAAGGAGATAGTTAACCTGAAGTTTGGAAATGATACAGACTGAGACTGTAGTCAATAGGGAGATACACTGCTGATGCAGAATCATTTGGATAGTGGGATATGGTAACATTTTAATATGGCCAAATATGAAGTTTGTACACCCTGTAGATGGGGCCTGCAGTACGTATGTTTGTGGGAGGGTTAAGGCAGAGGCTCTTTCCTGCGTGCAATGCATCATTGACAACTAAACATGAGGTCATCCTTCTGTGTGGTGGTCAGCAAAACAAGCGTAGGGTAGTGTGTATCTCTGGATGCCTAAAATAGGGAGAGCCAAGCAACGACTGAGCCATCCTGCTCTGTAGCTGCGGGGGAAGGGTGGTCTGAGAAGGGCACCAGCTTCAAGGCTGCCCTTTGACTGGAAAAGAGGTGCCACAAAATGCCTCTGGTCTGGAAGAGCAAAGCTGAGGTCTAGTGTAGGAAGGGGCTGCTCCTTGTCCAGCCATCACATCCAACAGCCTGGGAAGTTGCACAGTAGTGTAAGTGGGCAGTGGGAGCTACCAGGGCTTTCAGCTTGGGTGCTGGGAAGCAGCAGCCCGACTTCTACCTGCTGAGGAGCTGGAGGCACACATGCCCATAGCGTGTCCTCACCGCACTTTCACTTTTTCATGCATCTTGAGGCAGGTCTTCATCTCCTTCCCAGGCACTGCTCACTAAGAGCAGGAGCTGGTAAACTCCAGGTCCTGTTCCATATGCTGTCCAGCCTGGCAGTGAGAGACAATGTCCCAGGAGAGACGTTTGTGAACTGAATTTTCTCAGGTCAGTAAGAAACTGGAAGAAGAAACTGATTAACAGAAAAATAGGCCTAATGGAAGATTCAAGAAGACGAGATTAGTTTTTATTATGCTTGATAAAGATGGAGAGTACATAAGTGCTTGGATGGGCAGAAATGCTTGAATAGCAGGCTCTTCAACTTAGCAGTCAATGGTCTAACAAGATCCAGTGGCTGGAAATTTGAGCTGGGTGCAGTCAGACTAGAAAACTAAGACATTAAAATTTCCAAGCCAGTCTATTTCTCTCTCAAAAAATAACCACCAAAGCCCAACCCTTATCAGACTGTCTTCTGCACAATTTCAGTAAATTTCCTCCCCAGTGAATATTAGGATTGCCTTAAGCCTTTTATCCACATTCTGTTCATTTGATGGTGATTGTCAGCAGAATTTGAAGCTGGAATTGGTGTCTCGCTGAAATTGGTGTCTCCCCAGCATATCTCCCTGTCGTCTCACTGAGGGATGCAACAACTGAAATCCCTTTATGAATTGGTACCAGAGCATTTAGGCAGGGAGCTCAGGGTGAGCACTTTGATGTCTTTGCATTGCAGCTCTTGGGCCCCTCAGCCGATTTAGACCTACAACTGAAGACAGACTCAAGTCTCTGAACTTGAGTTTGGCGAATGAGGCTGTGAAGGCAGTAAAAACTGTTCCCCAGCTTGCATCCAAGAGGTTTGCATGCATCTTTGCAGATTTATTCTGCTAGACTCTCTGGACGTGTTAAAATCCCCGAGAGGGTCCAAGGCAAAAGGGACATAAGCCTTGGCTTTCGGACAGTGAATGAGCTTTGACAGCAGAATAGCTTAGCTGCACGGTGGTGTTCTTGGAGACTGCCTTGTACTGTACAGCAACTGGAACATTGAAAGCCAATCCCTGGGTCAGTGGTAATTAAAAGAGGGTATGAGCCAAGGCATCAAAGATGAGATATTACCAAGGCTAAGCATGTTTAATTGGCAGGTTCTTTGGTGTGGGGGAGCTGTCTGTTTCACTGACATCATTCTTAAGAATAATTTGAAAATCATGACATGTGCAGGGAGATTGCTAGCGGCACGTCAGTCTTCAGCCAGCTGGACTGGATGGCCCAGATGAGTATAGGCTAGTTGGCCTTGAACCTGTACCATAGAAACTTGTGTAAAAGTTGTCATGGAATTCTTGAGGTAGAAAAGATGAGAAATAAAACGAACACTAGCGAACGTGGCTTTGTCTAAAGAGGTTTTCCGGTCAGACAAACCTAAGTTTTATTTTATTTATTTTGGAGATCATGAGTTTGATAAAGTAACAGCATGTTTGCAGCCTGCTTAGCGTTTTGCATTGCACATAATTTAGAATTTGTGATATTCTGATTTATGTCAAATGAAAAAAAAAAAAAAAAAGGCAATTTGAGAAGAAGATTAAAAACTGGCTGACAGTTACCAGAAACTAATTATCGGTTGGAAGCCACTCGGGTTGTAGTTTGAAGGGCTTCCTTCAGGATTAGCAAGAGGGACAGTGGTAAGTGAGAATCACTGCTAATAAAATGTGTCGTGATTGACACAAATGCTGGTCAGACAGTGAATAACTACGACAGGACTGTCATGGTGTGACCGGGATCACTTAATTCACAGAGTCTGCTAACATTTTAACCAAGCCAAAGGCAATTATACACCTAGGAACAGGAAATACAGAGCACATGGGTAAAATGTGAGGCTTAAAAACCACTCAAAATAGATATCTTAGTGATATAATAGCCAGTCAGCTCCATCAACTCCCAGAGCTTGATTTTCACAGAAAAAAATTATCTTAACCCAGTTTTAGCCATCTAAATATGAAGCACAGTCATGAGACACAGACACACACAACCTGCCCTCCCCCCCCCAAAAAAAAACCCCAACAACACCCAAACCCTCACTAGTGCAGGGCAGATCATTGAATCCTAAAAGAGGTGGGACCAATTTTCTTCTGAGAGTCCCTTCCCCCTTCTCACAGCTGAATTCAGAGATTCTGCTGAATAACCTTGAGATGGCTGAAGTGAAGTCAGAGAGATTCCTGCTCCTGTATCTGTTATTTTACCTCCATATAGGATTTTTAAGACCAGTACAACAGTATTACTTCTATTTTCTAGTCTCTGTATTCTTAAAACATTGTTTTAAGATTGAACAAGGTGCAGATAAGAGACCCAAAACTGATTTGAGTGTGGCATCATTGCCTTGTGGTGAGATAATGCATGAGCCTGAATTACTCCATTTATTGAAAAGATGATTGAGATGTGACTTGATTACAGTGTATAAGTACATTCAAAGGGAGAAAACACCAGGTAGTAAGAGACTCTTTAACATAGTATAGAAAGTCATAAGAAGAGCCAACTGCTAGAAGCTGAAGGCAGATTCATATTTGAAATTAAGAAGTAATATTAGTACCACTTTAGCCACAAATAAATTACTAGGTAAGATTTAACTGTCTGTGAGACACAGGAGGTCAGGCAGGTTTGCCAGGTTGTCTCTCCTGACCATAAACCTTCAGAATCTGTAAAACCAGAAGTGCTCTCTTAGAAATTTTCTATGTTACATTCAAAACTACCTGAAAAAGTATGGCATATCTTATGCCTTTCAAGGATTTACTTTAAATCGAACCAAGAAATTTTAGATTAAATAATTTTAAAATACTCGGTGTCAAAGTAATCACTGTCTGCATTATTCAGGAAGAGCAGACTTACATTTCCAGATGTAATAATATTTCAATCTTTATGGCAGTGGAAAAATTAGAGGGATCTCAAGTGTGTCTTGTGTTTCTTGGCATTAATGCTTCTAAATGTTTCTATTACCTTCTGTGACATTGCCAGTTGAAGGTGACAGTGACAGTATAGTACCCTGCACCAAAAGCAAGACAGGGCTCTCTGTTGGAAAGACATTTTAAATAGCAAGAGTTATGCAAGTTGTTAAAGCTCAGAAACTCATCCTTCTTTGTTATGCAGAGCTGTGTCCAGAGGTGTATGTTTTGTAGATATTGCACTGGCGAGGCCTGAAGGAGACGGTCCCTGGAGGTGTTCAAGGCCAGGATGGGGCGTTGAGCAACCAAAAGCATTGTGGGAGATGTCCCTGCCCATGGCAGGGGGGTTGGAACTTGATGATCTTCAAGGTCCTTTCCAACCCAAACCATTCTAAGATTCTAAGTTGCTGCACATGCACGCTTTGTATTAGAAAAGCAGGTGTTTCCCCACATCCAGTTCCTTTAGGTAGGCTTTTAGTTAGTATTTTGGTTAGGCTTCTCCATTGTCCCAGAGCAGGCTGGTTCTATTGCACTGCGCTGTTCGTCATCATCGCTTTAGGCGAGAAGGTGTTGACATTGGATTACAAAGGGTTTCCGTTTCAGAGGTGAATGTACACAGCACAGTGTTAACTAGAACTGAGTATGTGATCTCCTAGACTACTAACTGCACCTTTTTTATGTCTTTTCCCCGACTTTTAACATATGTAGTAATATGACTTTATGGTGTTCCTTTAGTGAACATCTTTAATTATTTTAATAAGATGAAAGTAGGTTGCTTTTTTTCTGAGGATAGGCATAAAATCAGCTCTCATTTCATCTTCCACTAATTTTGGATACTTTGATGATTGGGTTCCCTTTGAAGATGATTTTTTTCGTGGTCACTGACTGTATTCAATGCATATTTCTAGCAAACGATTACTAGGTAAGGTGAGTGCAACAATCTGGGAAGGGAGGACCACGCAGTTGACATCTCTTATTTAAAATTTGCTCTTTGTGATTCATTCTTAATCTGTAAACCATCTGATGGCAAAATAAAGAAGTCATGGGGGTCTCAGCTGTACAAGCATGTTTTCCCTGATTTTTCCTTCTGTTTCTAAATAGCAGAAATTTTAGAACTTCCAACTACATTATATTCGCTAAATACTGAATTAGTGAAACATAATTGAAATGTTGACCTTGATGGTGAATTTTATTTTAATATCCGGTTTTGCTTTGTTTTTTTTTTTTAATTCTAGACAAACTTTCCTTGGAAGGAATAGTGGTGCAACGTGCTGAATGCAGACCTGCAGCTAGTGAAAATTACATGAAGCTGAAAAGGTAGGAGTGCTCTGCCTATCCGGATATGTGATATCTGACTTTGATGCTTTTATTATTGCCTTCCTAGGGACCGGATAGCTTCACTATTGCCATGGTCTTATGTAGGATTTATACAGGATTGGAACTGTTCCTGCTTTTGGGGTGGATTTATTGTAGGAAAGGAATGTATCTTCACTACCCTTGTACTTCTGGTGGGATGATGCAGACTTTGTTGTGTGCAAAGCTCTCACTAGAGCACACATTGTGCCTCTTCATACCTGAATGTATGAACGTGTGGCTGTATTCAGATGTGATTAAAGCTGAATTTCCTCAGGACTTAAAGGATTACATTGGTCTGGTCAGGACATGCTTCATGAGTATAGGTTTCTGTATGGATTGTCCAGATTTAATTCCACTCAATACTAAATGCCCAAAATAAGAAATAGTTCATGGAGGAGTGTTAGACCTAAACTGGCATGCTTGCCAGATGAGGCAATGGCTGAAAATGTCAGAAGTGGCAGGGAAAACACGAGACATACATAGACCTGCATCATTTGGTGACTTTTGAAAATCTAATCAGATACATCTAGAATTTACCATGTGATTCATATATCATATGGATAATTAACTTGATGATGTTCTCTAGTAATAAATCAGATTTGGAATTGAATTTTGCATTATATTAAATAGATATTTATATACTTTAAGCATGTGGGTTTTAATTAAATCACCCTTTTATATTGTGAGTTTGTTGTAAATAGAGAAATGCAGAGCAGGAAATTTCAGGAAGAGACTTACTCATGGCTAGTTTTAGAATCATCAAAAGAAAGGCAGAAAAGGCAAGGTCATGTTTTCCCCCAATTCCTGATCTGTTTTCAATGTATCATATACTACATTTACAGTATCCTATGTTTTATTAACCTTTTCTGTCATCTAAACTGTTCCAGTATTTCCCCGTTGTGTTCATTTAATTCTGAGACTTAATGTTCTAGCTGTTGGCAAATTAGTACCATAAGTTTTCTCATGTACAGTAAACCATTTCAGACTGTGTTCTGTGATTGCTGTCATGACTTTTGTCATCAGTGTGAAACAGAGTATGAAGCAAATGTAATGTTACTAGAAAAGGACTCATTTCAATCCGGCAGTTTTAAATGTATGGGAATATAGTCTGTGGGATGGGTTTGGTTCGTAATTGTTTTAATCACAGGTTGCCTGATCCAAGTGCTTTTTTGAATTTTGTACACAGTCTTCTATTAGTTGATCAGATAAGCTTCTTCTGGTAAGGCCACAGCAGGAGACCAAAGCAAAACTGATAGCTTTAATGACACACTACTCAAACTTTGAATTTTTCAGCATTCTGCTTTCTGCCACACACACACATGCAGCCTCTCCTGGTCTTTGTCGTGTTCAATTCCTGTAGGAGCAACAAAGACAAAAACATGAAGGCAGGTTTTGTGTTTGGAAGCACAGGCAGCTGAAAACTGACGGTACCATTGTTTTTTCTCTTTGCTGTAGAAAAATTGTCAGGCTGTGTGTGCCTAGTTTCTAACTTTCCATGTTATTAAAGAATTTTTTTGCCTTTTACCAAAAAGTTTTAAAAAAATAAATCTTATCTGGTGGCAATCAGCATGAGATTTAGCAGATCTAGCAGTCACAGCCTCAGAAGAAAGTGGGTTTTTGTCTAAATACTGTCTCTGGTATTTGAGTAGTAGGATCTAGCTTTCCACTCCCTTTACTTTCTCCTACCCTCAACAGGCTGCAGTCTGTATTTGCGCTTAAAAAATGTGACAGCGTTGAAGACAAACCACAGAAGTTACAGAACTGTGTTATATTAAACCATTTTTATTCGCTTTTCTATTTACTATTGTGCTTTACACGAGAGAGACTCTCCAAAGGTGGAATTGATAATATTGATAAAACAGCATGTCTGTTGTGTAGGCTTTAAGTGCTACAGTAGTAAATTGAGTCAGGAAGGAAATAAAATTAAAAGATAAACGCAGTGGCTTCAGACTTCAAAGATACAGAAAATGCAGTTAAGCTGCATACTCCAATGAACTGCAGTGGTTGGTTTTCTGGGAGCTGGCGGTGACCAAAAGGGTTTGTAGACCTCCCTGGTCTTACATGCAGATATGGATCCCCTCCGTTCTGCCCTCTGTATCTGGGTCAAGGAAATGGGCGGAGGGGTGTGTGGCGTTTGATTTCCGTGCTGCCGTGTAGGTGGGAGATGTGTGGGTTTAAGGGGGGGTAATGAAGGCACACGATGTGGTGACACATAGGGGTGGAAGCATTGTCAAACGCAGCAGAGAGAAGGAAGGTTTTTTTTCTCCCAAGGAGCAACCTTTGTTTTGATTACGGGAAAGGTGTAGAAGGCTGATGTTCAGAACTCTTTGAATACAAGGTATAAATGTGTGACTAGGGATAACTAATCAGAAAGGTAGAACAAAGGACGCTTGTCCTTGATATTTTCCATTTTGGAAGTTTTGTTGTTGGTAGTTTTATTTCTTTTTTTTTTCCATTTTCCTTGAAATTCAAGTTCCAGAAGGAGAACAAACGCTGTGAAACACCTGCTATTCTGCAGTAGTAAAGCTTCGTGCTATTGGATTTCCCAGAATTTTTTTATTAACAATGTATTTGTTCTTTGTAATGCCTTAATGATTAGTTATACATTTGCAGTTACTGCTGGCGATGCTACTGCGGCTAGCTGGAAAATCATATGTGGTTTCCAAGTACCTGTCCTAATTTCTCTCTTGTGGGAGTGGATCTCGTGGCCTCACTTAAAAATATTTGGACTGCGTGGTGAAAAAAAAACCCAAGCAGACTCTGTTCCCAACTGTGGACAGTTTTACTGTGTGGTGGTCGCAGAAGATTCTGTCCCTACGCTGCTTTTTCTGGTTGATACTTCCCTTCTTGCCCCCATCAGGTCTGTAGGACGTAGGAAGACGATGGTGTGTGAACTGTAGTAGCCAGAGGGTGTGTGTCACAGATGAGGTTACACACAAGACGCGTTGTACAGTGCATGCTGTGTTTGCACCAGTCTTGTGCCCCTGACTTCCATGTCACCCTAAGTAGGTGGCCTTTTTCTTCTGCCAGGCTGCCCCAGGTGGGCTCCGCATCCACCTCCCCCTGTTCCACTCAGATTATTTTCTTCGTCTCACTGTAGTCCGCTTTCCACCATAAGGAGGAATCCTTTCCACCATAAGGACATATCCGTCCCTGAATTTTGTCTTTCTGAGGCTTAAAAAAAATTATTATTTCCATTACCTTCATTCTGTGGTTCCAGTGCTTAATCTCCTTGGGGTTAATGGCTCCCCAGAGAGAGAGGTCCTCCCAGGAGGCTAGTCTGCACCAGGAGCCCCCGAAACATTCAAGATCCCCTCAGGCTCCAAGTGACTTGACAGTATATGAGAGTAAGATTTTGATACTCTGAAGAGCTTTTGCTATGCACAGAAGAGTGAAAAAGTTGGACTGACAAGCACTCCATCTTGTATTCTCTCTGCCAGATTACCTGTTTCCATCCTTGCACTTGTCTTCACATCTATTCCATTCTTCCCTCTTCCCGATTTTTTTCTCAGTCCCCCTTTTGTGTTTCTTTTTACTTCTCTTTCTCCATTTCTTCACAGAAAACGTTTTTTTATCTTTTCCCAAAAAAGTAATTCTAACACATCTCAAACTACATCTCCTTTTGAGGAAAAATTGAGAAGAAAAAAACCCTCATCTCTGGGTCATTTTGCCCAGGTTGAGGCACCATGCCTGGAGATATTTAAAAGATGGGTAAACATAGGGCTTAGAGGTATGGTTTAGTGATGGGTTTTATCAGAGTTAAGTTGATGGTTGGATTAGATGATCCTAGACCTGCGTCCACCGGGCAGGCAGGCAGGAAGAAATGCCTTCTGACCAGTAACTACTGCTGGCTGAACTGGACCCCAAAGACTTTATGCTTTGGAGAGGAAGATGAGAAATCCAAGGAAATAATCCAGCTGCTGCCCTTGGGACAACTGAAAGGTCCTTTGTGTCAAAATGAACAGTCTTTGAGGAAAAGAAAATCTGGAAAGTGGTTAAATTGGGGGAAAAAAAAAATGGGAGAAAGAGTCAGGACCCCAGATTCTGAAGACGACAGGAAATCACATGGGGACAGAAACAGTGACTCCTATGATTCAGATGATCTTAAAAGGCACCTTCCCTTCCAACCTAGACAATTCTATGTTTCTGTGATTAATCTCTATTCTCCAAAGCTCTGATTCAAACTGGCATTGTCAAAATGAGTAGCTACAACAATGTCTCCAGGACTGCCCGGGTCGTTTGCAATGGGGTGGCTGGGCACCAGGCTTGCAGGGCTCAGAGAAGGTTTTGGAGGCACACGCAAAGTGCGTCTTGGGCAGTTGTTGAATGCAGTGCTGGATGATGCTTCCCCAACAGTAGTAGTGGATGGCAGGCAAAAACCGGGATAAAATCATTGTTTCATTCTCAGATGTGCCAGTGAAATATGCTGATTGCCTTCTGAAATGGATTTTGGGAGACTTTCCATTCAACAATTCATAATCTGAATTACTGAACTCTCCCAAACTGTGCACCAAGTAAAAACAATTTAAAAAGTCAAAAAAATAGGAGTCCTACGGTTCTGGAAAGCTCAGAAGAGCAGACCTTTAACACTGCAGTGAGGCTGGTAATCCCTGTAATTCTCTGAAGTAACTTAAAAATACATCTTGAAGGATCGTTAGTGAAAATGGTAGTTGCCAATGTGGCAGTTTGTGACAAGGCTGCAGGAATTTTGTAGATCTCCTTGCCTTTT
Organism: Jacana jacana; assembly: GCA_013400555.1. NCBI lineage: Eukaryota > Metazoa > Chordata > Aves > Charadriiformes > Jacanidae > Jacana > Jacana jacana. The sequence continues at coordinate 9,580 of VZTM01029269.1, read as the reverse complement.
CTTTTAAGAGTTTTGTACAGAGACTTTGATGAAAATCCTTAGAAAAAGCTACTGGAGGAAACATGTATGATAGGCTTTTAGGAGAAATGAGTTGCAAAATGTTCTAGAGCAGCTAATGAACTTCCACGTTTGAAAAGTCACATTACTCTACAACTATATTACAGAGGCCACTAGACAGAGTCCTGACACTTGGTGGTCCAGGCCAAGCAAGTGAAATTTAATTAGTGCAGACGTGTTGCTCATCTCCTCTAAAATACTGTGCAAGTATCGACTGACTGACAGTTCAGTATATTGCTGAAAATGAGCGTCATACCAGGAGTTTTTTTCCCAAATACCCCCTCCTAGCAAAAGAAAATGAATAATTTGACCAGCATGCCACTTCATATATATTCTTGTAGATCTGCTTAGTTGCCTATGAATTCCCCTTCAAAATAAATACGTTTGAATACATTCGTGCAATTTTCACCAAAGCTGACGTGATGCACAAATGCTGTTGAGTTTGCTTGAAGGGGGAGGCCGTTTTTATGCAAAGCTGAGATTGCCTCTGCCTGGCAGTCAATGCAACCTTGATTCTTCAAGTACTGGAGATCAATTTCTTTGTCTTGTAGTTAAATTCAGCATAATGCAAAAATGCATTCCCTCGGATGTTCTGAGTAACGCATCATTAAGTACAAATTTATTTCTTTTTCCATGTGGTAAAATATTTCCAATAGCTTTTCTTTTTCCTGGAGAATGATGTACAATTTGTAGAAAATTATCTAATAATCATGTTAATAAGGGTTAAGCTGCATTTTGTATTTCTCTTATGTTCCTCTACACCCACCAGTTTTTACGAATCGAGCAAATACCATTCTGTGTGTGAACAATTGGACTGCAAAGTAGCAAGCACATTAGTACTTAAGCTCCTTTGTCCATTTTTTGTCCATTTTTCACATTTTTTGAATAGAATAGCAGAGAGGAGTAAGTAAGAAAAATAAGGATAACATGAGATGAGTTCAGCGGCAGAGAGGAGTAGTAATTTCAGAGGTTGGGAGAGTTGCTTTTGTTGGTTTGCTGTGTATTTTTTTGCAATCTTAGGCTCTTTTCTCTGTCTCTCGTCCTTTCCATTTTTTTCTGTCATCTTTTACTGTTCTTACAAGTGCTGTTCTGAGACTGGATTTTAATAGGTCTTTTATATTGCTATGCTTTTTTGTTCGGTGATATGAAAAGGACCTAATTTCAGTTGCTGCTTCCAGCCATCATCATAATGCTAATAAATAAGGAATAAACTACTCTTCGTAAATGCAGCAGATATTTTATCATGTTTCTCTTAACCTTCTGCATCCAGCTGCCGTTTTATCATATCCTTTTTCCCTATTGTTGTCTTCAGCTTCTGGTAGCCAGTGTATTGGGCTAATTTAGGGGGAGTAGAGTAGAAAAAGAAGAAGGAAGAAAAAAGAAAGAGGCATGAAACATTCATGTTTTCTTTTATTTTTTTTTATTATTTTTTATTTTCAATATACTTTCTAGTGTATGAATCATATTGTTTATGGAAAACTGTACTTTCTTGAATTTTGGGAGAGAGGATTGATCTGATCCTCAGATGTCAGTTTCCTTCCTTTTGCAAATGCCTGCAGGCAGAAGATGAAAAAAAGTAGGCTTCCTTGTTGGCTGACTTAGTGTTCTCCTTTTGTTTTACCTTAAAATGGCTGTGCTACAGTGTGACATCAAATTTGCTATCTTTCCATCTTTTAAATGCCATCATTTCTAAGTGACAGGCACAGAATCATGGAATGATTGAGGTGAGAAGGAACCTCTGGAGGGCATCTGGTCCAACCCCTGTGCTCAAGCAGGGCACTCTAGAGCTGGTTACCCAGGACTGTGTCCAAACAACCCTGCATTTCTCTAATTAAAATCATGTGATAAGATGCTTCTGGGATGCTCTTGTGCTCCTTCATAGTGGTGGTACAGAATATGTTCTCTGCCTTTTGGAAAGGCACATTGTTGAGAGGAGCCTGGGATGATGGTCATTTTCAGAAAGAAAAGACATGCCTAGGGATGTGTTTTTAAGAAAGGTTTATGGTAAATATTGCATAGATTTTTCCTTTTACCCTGAGGGAAGAAAAGCAATAGTTGTAATTGAAGAGTTCCCATTGTCCTGTTTCTTTACCATGGAGTTCATGAAATAGTGTTCCTCTTCTGGTTGCACTGTTCTTTACCCCTGCTATCGGATGTGTTGCTTTTAAGAACGTATCTAGTTTGCCTTTGTGGCAATTAACCAAAAAGCAGCCATTTCCTTTTAATCTGCTGAAAGGGGCAAGCCTAAAAATAGTCACCCTGGAATATGTTCAGGCTCCAGTCATAGCCAGCTTCTTCAGGCTGAAAAAAGCCTTATTCAGTACCAGTGCTCAGCACCAGAAGTTCTGGGTACTTGTGTTTCCAGTAAAACCTAAATGTCAGTGGCACCAGATTCCTTCTCTTGAAACCGCAGTCTTTAGCATTTTACAGTGCTGGGGGGCTTTTTAACTTACTCCTACTGGGGCTACGTTAATTACAATAAGAGATGTCTCTTCTACTAAGGTGCTTTCCACATTTACTCTGCCCTGGTGAGGCCCCATCTGGAGTACTGTGTCCAGTTCTGGGCTCCCCAGTTCAAGAAGGACAGGGAGCTGCTGGAGAGGGTACAGCAGAGGACCACAAAGATGATTAGGGGCCTGGAGCTACTCTCTTATGAGGAAAGGATGAGGGACTTGAGCCTTTTTAGTCTGGAGCAGAGAAGGCTGAGGGGGGATCTGATCAACACCTATAAATATTTAAGGGGTGGGTGTCAAGGCCAGTCTTCTTTCAGTGGTGCCCAGTGACAGGACAAGAAGTAACAGGCACAAACTTGAATGTGAGAGGTTCCATCTAAACATGAGAAGGAACTTATTCACTTTGAGGGTAGCAGAGCACTGGAACAGGCTGCCCAGAGAGGTGGTAGAGTCTCTGTCGACATTCAAAACACTCCTGGACAAGTTCCTGTGCAGCCTGCTCTGGGTTGACCTGCTTTGGCAGGGGGATTGGACTAGATGATCTCCAGAGGTCCCTTCCAACCCCATGTCATTCTGTGATTCTGTGATTTCAATGAGGGACTTGTTTAGTACTTAGGGATATCCTTTCCTGTTCTCAGGGCAGCACCAATTCCTTCTTTTAATCTTGTTTCCCATCTGTAATATGAAAGTCACACTGTAATTGGTGAAAATCTCTAAAAGAGCACAGTTTTAACTGTGATAACTTATCACAGAATCACAGGCTGGTCAGGGTTGAAAGGGACCATCGGAGATCATCTAGTCCGCCCTCCTGTGCAAGCAGGTTCACCTAGAGCAGGTTGGACAGGAATGCATCTAGGCCAGTTTTGAATGTCTCCAGAGAAGGAGACTCTCCAATCTCTCTGGGCAGCCTGTTCCAGTGCTCCGTCACTCTCAAAGTGATGAAGCCTTGCATCATGTTGAGGTGGAATTTCTTGTGTTCCAGTTTGTGCATGTTGCTCCTTGTCTTGTCTCTGGGCACCTCTGGAAAAAGTCTGGCCACATCCTCTTGACACATGTCCTTTAGATATTTATAAGCATTGATGAGCCCCCCCTCAGTCTTCTCTTCTCCAAGCTAAAGAGACCCAGGTCTCTCAACCTTTCAAGAGCCTTATCCTGTATTACTAGACAGACTCACCCTCTGGTCTTCTTGTTTACCATCATGCTTGACCCTGTTGGGGAAGGTGTGATTGCTAGTTTGTTTACAAAAGCCATTTCTTCTTTGGTGTCAGAGGCTGGATGGAAATCTTCGTTTTCTCTGTTGCGGAGCCGAGCTCACTGGAGCTCCCGAATCTCTCCCTAGCCACCATGCCAGATGCTATAGTCATGCCGAGCACTGCCGCTGCTCTGGGTTCTGCAAAACTGCTTTGGCAACTGCCAGGCTGACGAGCTCAAATTTACACAATATGTAGAATGTCAGCACTACAGCGCATCTTCTATTTTTAAGCAACTTTGTTCACATACTACTGATGATATTTGCAATTTGTGAGAGATAAGTATCGTCCAACAGTTATTCTGCTGCCAAGGAGCTCCAAAAATTGTATGATATCACTGAGTACTACAAGTTATCCGTCTGCAAAATCAAAGACTAGACTTGCTAGGTAGCAAACTCCTTTGGTGATGCACTGATGTCCTGGCTTACTAAAACATTTCTGAAATTCTTGGCACTGCAAGAAGATGCTAAAACAACAGCCTGAAGGGTGACAGGGAGCATACGTGTCCATCCACATAGCACTTGTTGCTTGGGATGTCACCAAGTTCAAACAAGTTCTTAGTTGACAAACCATCCATCCTCTATTTCTGGTTCTTCTTTTTTGCAGGAGTGTCTGTCTGGGGGGCGTCAGTGCTTGTCAAACTGGGGTTCTCTGTGATCAGTTGATGATTTAATTCCTCAAGGCATGCCAAAATTCCAGCGGGAGCTTAGCTCCTGGAGCACCATAGGGCCAGCTACACAATGAGGGAAGTAAACAGAGCTATCTCGTCTGCTCCTCCCTTTAGTGGAAAAGATCCCAACTTGAGAAATTAATCACAACATTATATTTTATAGGAGAATCTTTCATTCTTTAAGTACCTCAGATGTTCATACCAGACACTGAAGCACTGAAACTGTCAGTCAGTACTCAGCCACGATCCTGAGATATAATGTCTTCCCAAAAGACATTATATTGGGGAGCCACCTGCCAATGCCTGTACACAGAAATTTTTAAAATGGTTTGGGAGTTGAATTCAAATGAACACCATAAAATGAAAAAGAACAGTAAGTTGTTTTGTTTTTTTTTTTTTGAGGGTGGTATAATGCTAAATGCATTGAATTTTGGTCACCTGGAATGCTTAAACTCACTTCCCCCCCTTGAATTATCTGGATAGAGAAAATGAGACTGCCAGTGTCAGAGACCAGCAAATTACACTTAAGTTGCAAATACATTGAGGGAACTTTAAAACCCCAGGGGTTTTATTTACATTTCAAATCAAGTGCAAATCATTTTCAGCAATATTTTTCACAAAAGCTCTTCTACAGAATTACTTTCCACAGCTTGAAAGAAGCAGAAATGAATACAAAGGACACTGCCTAAAAGACTTCTTACATACATTCATGTGCATGCACAAATCTAACAATACTATAGAAACCGTGGTCTTCAGATTCTTTGTTTTTTTCATGCCTGCATTTAAGTACAGACACATCTGCTTATGGCCTTAAAAGAAATATATGCTGCTATTTTAATGCTGTTGCCATTGCAAGACCAACATGACTGTGAGACAACAAGATGGTTTCTCTTTGAAATGGGATTTTTATCAACAGAACACTGACTTAAATGTCAGTGCTAGTGATGTGCAAATCATGAAAGTATTCCTTCCTTTTGAGTCCACATTCAGTTTTAAATTTGCAAGTTGCTTCGTGCTTTTCAATGAAATACATTTCTCCAGTGAACTTTGTAGACAATAATCATACAGTTCCTGGGGTTTCTCTTTATGATCCGTGATGATGTTTCTGCTCCGCTGTTGCCCCCTTTGTTTGCGATTAGTTGTTTTGGCTGGGATTTAATCATTGTCAGTTCAGTGTCTGCAGTGCTTTACTGAAAATCAGCAAGACCTAACACAAATGCATCTGCACTGGTAGAGTGTTACAAATCTGCCATAAGTATTTTTGTTGGATAGTAGAACGTCCAGGTGAAAATATTGTAGGGCTGACGTGCATTATCCATACCTGAAGTTGGGATACAGAGGTTTTTCTGAGCCAACCTTGTACCATGAATGCTGTGATTTACCCTGACAGGAAAGCATGAGTGTTGCAGACTTGATGCTGCTCAGTTCCTTCCCTTCCTTCTGCCCATGTTAGAAAGCTGGAACTGAATAGTTTTCTGACAACTACTTGTAATAGTTCAGGTTTAGGATCAGTGTTCATAATTCTAAGTTTGTTCTTGTATCATATGGTTGTCTTCTGTAGCATGCATATATATATATAAACCAGCATGCAAGTTCCTGCACCTGGGTCAAGGCAACCCCTGGTATCAATACAGGCAGGGGATGAAGGAATTGAGAGCAGCCCTGCGGAGAAGGACTTGGGAGTACTGGTGGATGAAAAGCTGGGCGTGAGCTGACAATGTGCGCTCGCAGCCCAGAAAGACAACCATATCCTGGGCTGCATCAAAACTAGTGTAGCCAGCAGGTCAAGGGAGGCGATTCTCCCCCTCTATTTAGCCCTGGTGAGACCCCATCTGGAGTCCTCAACACAGAAAGGACATGGGCCTGTTGGAGAGGGTCCAGTGGAGGGCCACGAAATTGATCAGAGTGCTGGAGGCCCTCTTCTATGAGGACAAGCCGAGAGAGTTGGGGTTGTTCAGCCTGGAGAAGAAAAGATTCCAGGGGGAACTTATAGCCCCTTCCAGTACTTAAAGGAGGAAAGACAGAGAGGGACTTTCTACCAAGGCCAGTAGTGACAGGACAGGGGGCAGTCATTTCAAACCAAAAGAGAGGAGATTTAGGTTAGGTATTAGAAAGAAATTCTTTACTGTGAGGGTGGGGAGGCACTGGAACAGGTTGCTCAAAGAAATTGTGGATGCCCTATCCCTGGAAGTGTTCAAGGCCAGGCTGGATGGGGCTTTGAGCAACCTGCTCTAGTGGGAGGTGTCCCTGCCCATGGCAGGAGTGTTGGACTCTGTGGTGTTTTAAGCTTGCTTCCGACTCAAGCCATTCTGTGATTCTATGGAAGCAATACATGGATATAAGGCTGGACTATCAGTTTCATGCCTAAGGCAAGGAAATTACTCCTGCCCTTGGAGTGAAGGCAGAAATGCTATATTGCACAGGTGTTGTGAAGATCTGTTTTGCCTAGAAGGCAACTGTTCCAGGTGATTGCTCTGGGCTTCCCCAGTGCTTTACAAAAAGCCTGAAATGTCCAAATATGAAGTTAAAATACGTGGTGCAGCACCTGGGAGTTGTCAGCTTCTCATGTTTCAGGTGCTTGCAAGCAAGGTGAACTTGAGAGAGATTATACGCTGATATTTGAAATGAAAGTTTCCAGTAGAGTGTAATTCATAAAGCAAAGCCAATCAATGGAAATAGCAGTTAAAAACCAAGAGAAGCGTGCTCATCTTCACCCAAGCTTGTGGCACACCTAAATGCTGATAACTTTCTGCGCTAAACTTCATTCTGAATTAATAGCCTGTTGTTATCCATGTATATCTCATCAGTATGTACTGATATTTATAACCTGCCATACCAAAATTCTTTGGATTTTTTTACCTTTGGGATCCACTGTCATTACTAAGGTGGTGTAATGTATTTATCTAAAGCCATTTCTATTTGGGATATCTCTGAATGGTTTAGAAAACGCTGTGTACTCAGACCAGGCCTTTTACAAGGCGGAGGAAGGCAGTAGTGAAACCTGTGGTAGCAGACTTAGTGAAGTTGGGACGTTTCAGAGGGGAGACTGATTTTTTTTCAATTGCTCACTCTCAGAGCCTCTCTTTTTCCATCGCCCACTTTTAGTTCTGATGATGATGCTGGATGAGAGCATCCAGCATAGTTATCTCACTCAGACTTTCCATGTGCTGGATGTTCCTAGTGTTGTCAAGCACTGTCAAAGATTTGCTGGTAGGAGTTCAGGGTGGCCGGAAAGAGCTTGGATTAAATTTGTCCAGGAGTCCTCGTCATCAGCAGTTTTAAAATACAGAGCAATTTAATTCTGTGCCCAACTCATACAGTGTCTTCTGTTGAGAATTTACATTTGATTTTACAAATAACTAATGCCAGAGGTGGCAAACTTCCAACTATATTGTAATAGGCCAACTACCCTGGTGGACATTTCACAGACTTCCTTCTGCTACAAGTTCAAAAAGACCTGCCAGAAAGTACCAGGTACAGCACTGTCTCACATGTCCTGGACACACCGAAGCAGTAACTGAGGGAAGTGGCTGTCACAGTTGGACTAGATGATTTTAAATAATCATAGAATCATAGAATCATTTAGGTTGGAAGAGACCTTTGGGATCATCAAGTCCAACCATCAGCCCTACTCTACAAGTTCTCCCCTACACCATATCCCTCAACACCACATCTAATCTACTCTTAAACACAGTCAGGGGTGGTGACTCCACCACCTCCCTGGGCAGCTGATTCCACTGACTGACCACTGGTCCTGTATAACCTGGACAATCTATGATTCTAAGTGTGAACAGCCTGGGTCCTAACTGAAGCTAATGCCAATGAAGTATCTACGTTCGGTCTGTGAATACTTCAGTATTTTTGCAGGAATATCTGGCTAACCTCTTTTTTAATGCTCGTGGCAGAATCAGGAGGAACTGTACCCTGAGCCTTGTAATACAAATTTGAATTACTGTCCTGCTGTTCACTCAGATTGTGTGTATGTGCCTGAGTGCCGACTGAGACCTTGCCAAGGAGGAAGATAAAGAAGAAATAGTAATGAATTAGGAAAAGAAACAGCTCACCAAAGAGCTTTCCTCTGCTCCTTCTGCTCTTGGACTGTGCTCAATTCTGAGACTTTGTGCAGCACTCCCATTAACAGGCATAGTGAAGCTTGGGATTTCACAGGGTTCATGTCTGTGAATAACATAAGGCTCTGGTTTCATGATTCCAGTCTGCAGACGGTGGAGACACATGGGCTTCTCTCCCTCTGCAGAATTGGTTGAACCATGTTCTAACTCAGGTTAGAAGAAGTTTGGAATGTAACTATAGCTTTAAGGTGAAGAATCTAAAGGCAAAAAAAAAAATAGGCTTACTTAACTTCTCATCAACCCAGGCTCTTGTTAATTCCTTAGACCATCAAGACCACAATGCAACCACTTCAGTTGTAAAAGCAGAGGGAGGTGAAAAAAATTACTTGCAAAATCCTTTTGATAAAAAAAAACCAAACAAACCACACCAAGCCCTACATTTAGCTGGGGCTAGAAGCAATGAGACACATATTCTGGCTGCTAAGCTTATTTTTAAAAGTTCCTGTGTCATATCTGAAAGAAGGAAAAGAAAGGATCCCAGCTCTCCAGCAGTGTTAACTATAGCTGTTTCAGAGGTTCAAGAAAGCCCTGTGTTCAAAACCTTTTACGAGGGTGAACATTATCTGTACCGTAGTTCACTCCATTTATTTTTTCCAACTGGAAAATAGACAGGAGAAACAGGAGCACAACAATATCCATGGCCAGATATGGCCAAAAAAAAAGGGGGGGGGGAGGAAAGGGAAG